>JAUANT010000143.1:0-68383 GCA_030770115.1 Daphnia galeata | reverse complement strand
GCGCCCATAAACTCCTCCGCTCCAACGATTCCTTCGATCCAACGGTCGAAATCTGCCAGTCCAGGGATCTTGGGACGAAGTGGATAGGCAAATCTGCCCCACTCTCTCTGTAGTTCATTCGGGAGGACTCGTACTAACTGGCTCACGATGTTTGAGTATGACGTTGCGCCCTGTTGATCGACACTCGTTACTGCGTCTTTTACCAGCGCGGCCATGTTGATAAGGGCTCGTAAGTCTCCTGACTTAAATGGCTGGAGCGCTAACAATTCTTGAATGTGAGCGTGAATGATCCCTTGAACGTTGCCGAATCGGTGGTTGAGTGTTTCCCACGTTTCGTTATACACGGCCGATGTCCTAAACAAATTTGACACTCTTCTCCTAACACCAGGCTCCAGGTTGTCACGCAGAGCTATCATTTTCATTAAGTCGGGCATGCGGCTGTCATGAACGACCGCTTTGAATGACAGTGAGAATTCTGGCCACGTCCTTGGGTCCCCGTTGAACGGCTTGATGGTAATTTTAGGCCAGCATCCTGTAGGTATCTTATCTTCCCCTGGCGCAACATTCAATAGCGTCGATGACAAGCCCGGCGCAAATGCGGATTTGGATGAGAGACCTTCCAGCTGGCGGTGGAATTCAATCTGCAAGGTGAGGTCTTCTTGTTCTCGCTTGCTCCGTTGGCGCACGTCCTCCAGTTTTACGTCGTCGCTGTCCATCGTCTTGTCTCTCTTCTCCTTTCGTAGATATGCTTTTGCTGCCTGTTTGCATCCGTTGAACAACTCCGTCACTTCTGACTCCCATTGATTGGCTGCTCCTTGCTGCTCCTCGCTGAGGGTCGCAGCTCGCTTTTATTTGCCATTTAGTGTAATCGCTTCACTGTAAGCATCTTCTAGCACAGCTAATGCTACGGCTACCTCTTCATTAGGGGCCGCGTTCTCGACCAAGGAGCTCAATTGATTTGCCTTTCGAGTGTGAGCTCGTTTCGCCTTGGTGCGAAGCGCCAGAGTTACTTTGGGGTCGACGGCCCCTTCGTCACTTTCACTGGATGATACCATTTTTGCCTAGTCTTAGACACACTCTTGGTGCAATCTAGAATTCACAACACGTTAGTTTATTTATCGAAATGAGTTATCCGTAATGATTGTTACCAGAGCGACTTAAAAATCGATTAATTTTAACGAGGTCCGTCCACGACTTTCTGGATTACCTCCAGTTACGAGTGCCCTTGGGCTACGAATTTCTGAATCTTATTCAGAAGCGATTATTTTTTACTACTGAGTCACCACATTTTGGATTGTATTTGTGTATTCCGCTTGGGATTGACTGTTGACGAGCCAAACAGTTGTCTTTGACGGAGCCAGAATAGTGGTGATCAGCAGTTTCGAATTACCTGAACAAAGTCCAGAAACGATTAGCAATGCGGGTTTATTTTGTACGATTATATCATCGGGTCGATCTTTGCACCTTTCGGTGTCGAGTTGAAATCACGAAATTCGCGACTAAGACCAAATTTTCATTCGCCGAATTGAACCAACTTTAAATATACTTTCGTACCCTTAAGCTCGAAATCTACGGCCATCGCATTAGTTTAAAATTTACACTAGACTTTGTCGGGGATTGAACAATCCGAAGCCTTGGAATTCAAAAGTCAATATGCTAACCACTCTGCTGATCCCTCCCTACTTCCCGGCTTGCAGCACTATTCTTTGAGCATTCCCGCACTTTTATTTCCCAGGGCGCCCCTCGCGGATGGTGTTGAAACCATAGGTATGGGGGGAGGTATTAGGGCCAAGATAAGGGCACATGGCGGGATCATTCCAGACGAAGCCGATTCTGACCCGGCGGGAAATTTGGCTGTCCGTCACAGCCGCTAATGCTTAACACAACTTTATCAGCTCAACATGACGAATTCTTCGAAGTTCGAAAATATTTTATAAGATAATCACGGGGGCACGAATACTTAATGTATCGATAGAGTGTAGTTGCGTGATCCGCCCATTTCCATTTCTGAGCAATCTTTTACCTCCCCCTTGTCTGGTAAATTTAGAAAACCCGACTAGGATATTTTTATTCATCACTACGCTAAACGCAAATTTCATATCGGGTAATAATTACGAATTTCGAGACTTACTTTGCACCACGTCCGAGTCGACTGACAGAGGGGGCGTAACTTCACAGGTACTGTCTGGATCGGCACCCTTGTCCCGGGTTTCGGCACCAAAATGTGACGAACCACAAATAAGGAAACGAGTTGATACGGCAGGCGCTTCAATCTGTATTTCCAAAACACGTTGAAAATGGCGAAATATACAGACGGAGCCAAAATTGACGTTATCGCGGCTACGATTTCTTCTATAATGCCGCCACCGCCTCATTCTTCTTCCACACCTGTCCTCTTCCCCGGTTGCCGCATCTTTCATTTGCGGCCAGCGATCTGGTCCGCAACAGATGTGATATTCAATGCACTTTCATGAGTTTTCATGAAAAAATATTGAAACTTTCAAAGATCATTTTTTTCTTACTTGAGATGTGATATTCAATGCACTTTCATGAGTTTTCATGAAAAAATATTGAAACTTTCAAAGATCATTTTTTTCTTACTTCAGATGTGATATTCAATGCACTTTCATGAGTTTTCATGAAAAAATATTGAAACTTTCAAAGATCATTTTTTTCTTACTTCAGATGTGATATTCAATGCACTTTCATGAGTTTTCATGAAAAAATATTGAAACTTTCAAAGATCATTTTTTTCTTACTTCAGATGTGATATTCAATGCACTTTCATGAGTTTTCATGAAAAAATATTGAAACTTTCAAAGATCATTTTTTTCTTACTTCAGATGTGATATTCAATGCACTTTCATGAGTTTTCATGAAAAAATATTGAAACTTTCAAAGATCATTTTTTTCTTACTTCAGATGTGATATTCAATGCACTTTCATGAGTTTTCATGAAAAAATATTGAAACTTTCAAAGATCATTTTTTTCTTACTTCAGATGTGATATTCAATGCACTTTCATGAGTTTTCATGAAAAAATATTGAAACTTTCAAAGATCATTTTTTTCTTACTTCAGATGTGATATTCAATGCACTTTCATGAGTTTTCATGAAAAAATATTGAAACTTTCAAAGATCATTTTTTTCTTACTTCAGATGTGATATTCAATGCACTTTCATGAGTTTTCATGAAAAAATATTGAAACTTTCAAAGATCATTTTTTTCTTACTTCAGATGTGATATTCAATGCACTTTCATGAGTTTTCATGAAAAAATATTGAAACTTTCAAAGATCATTTTTTTCTTACTTCAGATGTGATATTCAATGCACTTTCATGAGTTTTCATGAAAAAATACTTGAAACTTTCAAAGATCATTTTTTTCTTACTTCAGATGTGATATTCAATGCACTTTCATGAGTTTTCATGAAAAAATATTGAAACTTTCAAAGATCATTTTTTTCTTACTTCAGATGTGATATTCAATGCACTTTCATGAGTTTTCATGAAAAAATATTGAAACTTTCAAAGATCATTTTTTTCTTACTTCAGATGTGATATTCAATGCACTTTCATGAGTTTTCATGAAAAAATATTGAAACTTTCAAAGATCATTTTTTTCTTACTTCAGATGTGATATTCAATGCACTTTCATGAGTTTTCATGAAAAAATATTGAAACTTTCAAAGATCATTTTTTTCTTACTTGAGATGTGATATTCAATGCACTTTCATGAGTTTTCATGAAAAAATATTGAAACTTTCAAAGATCATTTTTTTCTTACTTAAGATGTGATATTCAATGCACTTTCATGAGTTTTCATGAAAAAATATTGAAACTTTCAAAGATCATTTTTTTCTTACTTCAGATGTGATATTCAATGCACTTTCATGAGTTTTCATGAAAAAATACTTGAAACTTTCAAAGATCATTTTTTTCTTACTTCAGATGTGATATTCAATGCACTTTCATGAGTTTTCATGAAAAAATATTGAAACTTTCAAAGATCATTTTTTTCTTACTTGAGATGTGATATTCAATGCACTTTCATGAGTTTTCATGAAAAAATATTGAAACTTTCAAAGATCATTTTTTTCTTACTTCAGATGTGATATTCAATGCACTTTCATGAGTTTTCATGAAAAAATATTGAAACTTTCAAAGATCATTTTTTTCTTACTTCAGATGTGATATTCAATGCACTTTCATGAGTTTTCATGAAAAAATATTGAAACTTTCAAAGATCATTTTTTTCTTACTTGAGATGTGATATTCAATGCACTTTCATGAGTTTTCATGAAAAAATATTGAAACTTTCAAAGATCATTTTTTTCTTACTTCAGATGTGATATTCAATGCACTTTCATGAGTTTTCATGAAAAAATATTGAAACTTTCAAAGATCATTTTTTTCTTAGTTCAGATGTGATATTCAATGCACTTTCATGAGTTTTCATGAAAAAATATTGAAACTTTCAAAGATCATTTTTTTCTTACTTCAGATGTGATATTCAATGCACTTTCATGAGTTTTCATGAAAAAATATTGAAACTTTCAAAGATCATTTTTTTCTTACTTCAGATGTGATATTCAATGCACTTTCATGAGTTTTCATGAAAAAATATTGAAACTTTCAAAGATCATTTTTTTCTTACTTGAGATGTGATATTCAATGCACTTTCATGAGTTTTCATGAAAAAATATTGAAACTTTCAAAGATCATTTTTTTCTTACTTCAGATGTGATATTCAATGCACTTTCATGAGTTTTCATGAAAAAATATTGAAACTTTCAAAGATCATTTTTTTCTTACTTGAGATGTGATATTCAATGCACTTTCATGAGTTTTCATGAAAAAATATTGAAACTTTCAAAGATCATTTTTTTCTTACTTCAGATGTGATATTCAATGCACTTTCATGAGTTTTCATGAAAAAATATTGAAACTTTCAAAGATCATTTTTTTCTTACTTCAGATGTGATATTCAATGCACTTTCATGAGTTTTCATGAAAAAATATTGAAACTTTCAAAGATCATTTTTTTCTTACTTCAGATGTGATATTCAATGCACTTTCATGAGTTTTCATGAAAAAATATTGAAACTTTCAAAGATCATTTTTTTCTTACTTAAGATGTGATATTCAATGCACTTTCATGAGTTTTCATGAAAAAATATTGAAACTTTCAAAGATCATTTTTTTCTTACTTCAGATGTGATATTCAATGCACTTTCATGAGTTTTCATGAAAAAATACTTGAAACTTTCAAAGATCATTTTTTTCTTACTTCAGATGTGATATTCAATGCACTTTCATGAGTTTTCATGAAAAAATATTGAAACTTTCAAAGATCATTTTTTTCTTACTTAAGATGTGATATTCAATGCACTTTCATGAGTTTTCATGAAAAAATATTGAAACTTTCAAAGATCATTTTTTTCTTACTTCAGATGTGATATTCAATGCACTTTCATGAGTTTTCATGAAAAAATACTGAAACTTTCAAAGATCATTTTTTTCTTACTTCAGATGTGATATTCAATGCACTTTCATGAGTTTTCATGAAAAAATATTGAAACTTTCAAAGATCATTTTTTTCTTACTTCAGATGTGATATTCAATGCACTTTCATGAGTTTTCATGAAAAAATATTGAAACTTTCAAAGATCATTTTTTTCTTACTTCAGATGTGATATTCAATGCACTTTCATGAGTTTTCATGAAAAAATACTGAAACTTTCAAAGATCATTTTTTTCTTACTTCAGATGTGATATTCAATGCACTTTCATGAGTTTTCATGAAAAAATATTGAAACTTTCAAAGATCATTTTTTTCTTACTTCAGATGTGATATTCAATGCACTTTCATGAGTTTTCATGAAAAAATATTGAAACTTTCAAAGATCATTTTTTTCTTACTTCAGATGTGATATTCAATGCACTTTCATGAGTTTTCATGAAAAAATATTGAAACTTTCAAAGATCATTTTTTTCTTACTTAAGATGTGATATTCAATGCACTTTCATGAGTTTTCATGAAAAAATATTGAAACTTTCAAAGATCATTTTTTTCTTACTTCAGATGTGATATTCAATGCACTTTCATGAGTTTTCATGAAAAAATACTTGAAACTTTCAAAGATCATTTTTTTCTTACTTCAGATGTGATATTCAATGCACTTTCATGAGTTTTCATGAAAAAATATTGAAACTTTCAAAGATCATTTTTTTCTTACTTGAGATGTGATATTCAATGCACTTTCATGAGTTTTCATGAAAAAATATTGAAACTTTCAAAGATCATTTTTTTCTTACTTCAGATGTGATATTCAATGCACTTTCATGAGTTTTCATGAAAAAATATTGAAACTTTCAAAGATCATTTTTTTCTTACTTCAGATGTGATATTCAATGCACTTTCATGAGTTTTCATGAAAAAATATTGAAACTTTCAAAGATCATTTTTTTCTTACTTGAGATGTGATATTCAATGCACTTTCATGAGTTTTCATGAAAAAATATTGAAACTTTCAAAGATCATTTTTTTCTTACTTCAGATGTGATATTCAATGCACTTTCATGAGTTTTCATGAAAAAATATTGAAACTTTCAAAGATCATTTTTTTCTTACTTCAGATGTGATATTCAATGCACTTTCATGAGTTTTCATGAAAAAATATTGAAACTTTCAAAGATCATTTTTTTCTTACTTCAGATGTGATATTCAATGCACTTTCATGAGTTTTCATGAAAAAATATTGAAACTTTCAAAGATCATTTTTTTCTTACTTCAGATGTGATATTCAATGCACTTTCATGAGTTTTCATGAAAAAATACTGAAACTTTCAAAGATCATTTTTTTCTTACTTGAGATGTGATATTCAATGCACTTTCATGAGTTTTCATGAAAAAATATTGAAACTTTCAAAGATCATTTTTTTCTTACTTCAGATGTGATATTCAATGCACTTTCATGAGTTTTCATGAAAAAATATTGAAACTTTCAAAGATCATTTTTTTCTTACTTGAGATGTGATATTCAATGCACTTTCATGAGTTTTCATGAAAAAATATTGAAACTTTCAAAGATCATTTTTTTCTTACTTCGAGATGTGATATTCAATGCACTTTCATGAGTTTTCATGAAAAAATATTGAAACTTTCAAAGATCATTTTTTTCTTACTTCAGATGTGATATTCAATGCACTTTCATGAGTTTTCATGAAAAAATATTGAAACTTTCAAAGATCATTTTTTTCTTACTTCAGATGTGATATTCAATGCACTTTCATGAGTTTTCATGAAAAAATATTGAAACTTTCAAAGATCATTTTTTTCTTACTTGCAGATGTGATATTCAATGCACTTTCATGAGTTTTCATGAAAAAATATTGAAACTTTCAAAGATCATTTTTTTCTTACTTCAGATGTGATATTCAATGCACTTTCATGAGTTTTCATGAAAAAATATTGAAACTTTCAAAGATCATTTTTTTCTTACTTCAGATGTGATATTCAATGCACTTTCATGAGTTTTCATGAAAAAATATTGAAACTTTCAAAGATCATTTTTTTCTTACTTCAGATGTGATATTCAATGCACTTTCATGAGTTTTCATGAAAAAATATTGAAACTTTCAAAGATCATTTTTTTCTTACGTTCAGATGTGATATTCAATGCACTTTCATGAGTTTTCATGAAAAAATACTTGAAACTTTCAAAGATCATTTTTTTCTTACTTGAGATGTGATATTCAATGCACTTTCATGAGTTTTCATGAAAAAATATTGAAACTTTCAAAGATCATTTTTTTCTTACTTCAGATGTGATATTCAATGCACTTTCATGAGTTTTCATGAAAAAATATTGAAACTTTCAAAGATCATTTTTTTCTTACTTCAGATGTGATATTCAATGCACTTTCATGAGTTTTCATGAAAAAATACTGAAACTTTCAAAGATCATTTTTTTCTTACTTCAGATGTGATATTCAATGCACTTTCATGAGTTTTCATGAAAAAATATTGAAACTTTCAAAGATCATTTTTTTCTTACTTCAGATGTGATATTCAATGCACTTTCATGAGTTTTCATGAAAAAATATTGAAACTTTCAAAGATCATTTTTTTCTTACTTGAGATGTGATATTCAATGCACTTTCATGAGTTTTCATGAAAAAATATTGAAACTTTCAAAGATCATTTTTTTCTTAGTTCAGATGTGATATTCAATGCACTTTCATGAGTTTTCATGAAAAAATATTGAAACTTTCAAAGATCATTTTTTTCTTACTTGAGATGTGATATTCAATGCACTTTCATGAGTTTTCATGAAAAAATATTGAAACTTTCAAAGATCATTTTTTTCTTACTTCAGATGTGATATTCAATGCACTTTCATGAGTTTTCATGAAAAAATATTGAAACTTTCAAAGATCATTTTTTTCTTACTTCAGATGTGATATTCAATGCACTTTCATGAGTTTTCATGAAAAAATATTGAAACTTTCAAAGATCATTTTTTTCTTACTTCAGATGTGATATTCAATGCACTTTCATGAGTTTTCATGAAAAAATACTGAAACTTTCAAAGATCATTTTTTTCTTACTTCAGATGTGATATTCAATGCACTTTCATGAGTTTTCATGAAAAAATATTGAAACTTTCAAAGATCATTTTTTTCTTACTTCAGATGTGATATTCAATGCACTTTCATGAGTTTTCATGAAAAAATATTGAAACTTTCAAAGATCATTTTTTTCTTACTTGAGATGTGATATTCAATGCACTTTCATGAGTTTTCATGAAAAAATATTGAAACTTTCAAAGATCATTTTTTTCTTACTTCAGATGTGATATTCAATGCACTTTCATGAGTTTTCATGAAAAAATATTGAAACTTTCAAAGATCATTTTTTTCTTACTTGAGATGTGATATTCAATGCACTTTCATGAGTTTTCATGAAAAAATATTGAAACTTTCAAAGATCATTTTTTTCTTACTTCAGATGTGATATTCAATGCACTTTCATGAGTTTTCATGAAAAAATATTGAAACTTTCAAAGATCATTTTTTTCTTACTTCAGATGTGATATTCAATGCACTTTCATGAGTTTTCATGAAAAAATATTGAAACTTTCAAAGATCATTTTTTTCTTACTTCAGATGTGATATTCAATGCACTTTCATGAGTTTTCATGAAAAAATATTGAAACTTTCAAAGATCATTTTTTTCTTACTTCAGATGTGATATTCAATGCACTTTCATGAGTTTTCATGAAAAAATATTGAAACTTTCAAAGATCATTTTTTTCTTACTTGAGATGTGATATTCAATGCACTTTCATGAGTTTTCATGAAAAAATATTGAAACTTTCAAAGATCATTTTTTTCTTACTTGAGATGTGATATTCAATGCACTTTCATGAGTTTTCATGAAAAAATATTGAAACTTTCAAAGATCATTTTTTTCTTACTTCAGATGTGATATTCAATGCACTTTCATGAGTTTTCATGAAAAAATATTGAAACTTTCAAAGATCATTTTTTTCTTACTTCAGATGTGATATTCAATGCACTTTCATGAGTTTTCATGAAAAAATATTGAAACTTTCAAAGATCATTTTTTTCTTACTTCAGATGTGATATTCAATGCACTTTCATGAGTTTTCATGAAAAAATATTGAAACTTTCAAAGATCATTTTTTTCTTACTTCAGATGTGATATTCAATGCACTTTCATGAGTTTTCATGAAAAAATATTGAAACTTTCAAAGATCATTTTTTTCTTACTTCAGATGTGATATTCAATGCACTTTCATGAGTTTTCATGAAAAAATATTGAAACTTTCAAAGATCATTTTTTTCTTACTTCAGATGTGATATTCAATGCACTTTCATGAGTTTTCATGAAAAAATATTGAAACTTTCAAAGATCATTTTTTTCTTACTTCAGATGTGATATTCAATGCACTTTCATGAGTTTTCATGAAAAAATATTGAAACTTTCAAAGATCATTTTTTTCTTACTTCAGATGTGATATTCAATGCACTTTCATGAGTTTTCATGAAAAAATATTGAAACTTTCAAAGATCATTTTTTTCTTACTTCAGATGTGATATTCAATGCACTTTCATGAGTTTTCATGAAAAAATATTGAAACTTTCAAAGATCATTTTTTTCTTACTTCAGATGTGATATTCAATGCACTTTTCATGAGTTTTCATGAAAAAATATTGAAACTTTCAAAGATCATTTTTTTCTTAGTTCAGATGTGATATTCAATGCACTTTCATGAGTTTTCATGAAAAAATATTGAAACTTTCAAAGATCATTTTTTTCTTACTTGAGATGTGATATTCAATGCACTTTCATGAGTTTTCATGAAAAAATATTGAAACTTTCAAAGATCATTTTTTTCTTACTTCAGATGTGATATTCAATGCACTTTCATGAGTTTTCATGAAAAAATATTGAAACTTTCAAAGATCATTTTTTTTCTTACTTCAGATGTGATATTCAATGCACTTTCATGAGTTTTCATGAAAAAATATTGAAACTTTCAAAGATCATTTTTTTCTTACTTCAGATGTGATATTCAATGCACTTTCATGAGTTTTCATGAAAAAATATTGAAACTTTCAAAGATCATTTTTTTCTTAGTTCAGATGTGATATTCAATGCACTTTCATGAGTTTTCATGAAAAAATATTGAAACTTTCAAAGATCATTTTTTTCTTACTTGAGATGTGATATTCAATGCACTTTCATGAGTTTTCATGAAAAAATATTGAAACTTTCAAAGATCATTTTTTTCTTACTTCAGATGTGATATTCAATGCACTTTCATGAGTTTTCATGAAAAAATATTGAAACTTTCAAAGATCATTTTTTTCTTACTTCAGATGTGATATTCAATGCACTTTCATGAGTTTTCATGAAAAAATATTGAAACTTTCAAAGATCATTTTTTTCTTAGTTCAGATGTGATATTCAATGCACTTTCATGAGTTTTCATGAAAAAATATTGAAACTTTCAAAGATCATTTTTTTCTTACTTGAGATGTGATATTCAATGCACTTTCATGAGTTTTCATGAAAAAATATTGAAACTTTCAAAGATCATTTTTTTCTTAGTTCAGATGTGATATTCAATGCACTTTCATGAGTTTTCATGAAAAAATATTGAAACTTTCAAAGATCATTTTTTTCTTACTTCAGATGTGATATTCAATGCACTTGCATGAGTTTTCATGAAAAAATATTGAAACTTTCAAAGATCATTTTTTTCTTAGTTCAGATGTGATATTCAATGCACTTTCATGAGTTTTCATGAAAAAATATTGAAACTTTCAAAGATCATTTTTTTCTTAGTTCAGATGTGATATTCAATGCACTTTCATGAGTTTTCATGAAAAAATATTGAAACTTTCAAAGATCATTTTTTTCTTACTTCAAATGTGATATTCAATGCACTTTCATGAGTTTTCATGAAAAAATATTGAAACTTTCAAAGATCATTTTTTTCTTAGTTCAGATGTGATATTCAATGCACTTTCATGAGTTTTCATGAAAAAATATTGAAACTTTCAAAGATCATTTTTTTCTTACTTGAGATGTGATATTCAATGCACTTTCATGAGTTTTCATGAAAAAATATTGAAACTTTCAAAGATCATTTTTTTCTTAGTTCAGATGTGATATTCAATGCACTTTCATGAGTTTTCATGAAAAAATATTGAAACTTTCAAAGATCATTTTTTTCTTACTTCAGATGTGATATTCAATGCACTTTCATGAGTTTTCATGAAAAAATACTGAAACTTTCAAAGATCATTTTTTTCTTACTTGAGATGTGATATTCAATGCACTTTCATGAGTTTTCATGAAAAAATATTGAAACTTTCAAAGATCATTTTTTTCTTAGTTCAGATGTGATATTCGAATGCACTTTCATGAGTTTTCATGAAAAAATATTGAAACTTTCAAAGATCATTTTTTTCTTACTTCAGATGTGATATTCAATGCACTTGCATGAGTTTTCATGAAAAAATATTGAAACTTTCAAAGATCATTTTTTTCTTACTTCAAATGTGATATTCAATGCACTTTCATGAGTTTTCATGAAAAAATATTGAAACTTTCAAAGATCATTTTTTTCTTACTTGAGATGTGATATTCAATGCTCTTTCATGAGTTTTCATGAAAAAATATTGAAACTTTCAAAGATCATTTTTTTCTTAGTTCAGATGTGATATTCAATGCACTTTCATAAGTTTTCATGAAAAAATATTGAAACTTTCAAAGATCATTTTTTTCTTACTTCAGATGTGATATTCAATGCACTTTCATGAGTTTTCATGAAAAAATATTGAAACTTTCAAAGATCATTTTTTTCTTACTTCAGATGTGATATTCAATGCACTTTTATGAGTTTTCATGAAAAAATATTGAAACTTTCAAAGATCATTTTTTTCTTAGTTCAGATGTGATATTCAATGCACTTGCATGAGTTTTCATGAAAAAATATTGAAACTTTCAAAGATCATTTTTTTCTTACTTGAGATGTGATATTCAATGCACTTTCATGAGTTTTCATGAAAAAATATTGAAACTTTCAAAGATCATTTTTTTCTTACTTCAGATGTGATATTCAATGCACTTTCATGAGTTTTCATGAAAAAATATTGAAACTTTCAAAGATCATTTTTTTCTTACTTCAGATGTGATATTCAATGCACTTTCATGAGTTTTCATGAAAAAATATTGAAACTTTCAAAGATCATTTTTTTCTTACTTGAGATGTGATATTCAATGCACTTTCATGAGTTTTCATGAAAAAATATTGAAACTTTCAAAGATCATTTTTTTCTTAGTACAGATGTGATATTCAATGCACTTTCATAAGTTTTCATGAAAAAATATTGAAACTTTCAAAGATCATTTTTTTCTTAGTTCAGATGTGATATTCAATGCACTTTCATAAGTTTTCCTGAAAAAAATATTGAAACTTTCAAAGATCATTTTTTTCTTACTTGAGATGTGATATTCAATGCACTTTCATGAGTTTTCATGAAAAAATATTGAAACTTTCAAAGATCATTTTTTTCTTAGTTCAGATGTGATATTCGATGCACTTTCATAAGTTTTCATGAAAAAATATTGAAACTTTCAAAGATCATTTTTTTCTTACTTCAGATGTGATATTCAATGCACTTGCATGAGTTTTCATGAAAAAATATTGAAACTTTCAAAGATCATTTTTTTCTTACTTCAGATGTGATATTCAATGCACTTTTATGAGTTTTCATGAAAAAATATTGAAACTTTCAAAGATCATTTTTTTCTTAGTTCAGATGTGATATTCAATGCACTTTCATGAGTTTTCATGAAAAAATATTGAAACTTTCAAAGATCATTTTTTTCTTACTTCAGATGTGATATTCAATGCACTTTCATGAGTTTTCATGAAAAAATATTGAAACTTTCAAAGATCATTTTTTTCTTACTTCAGATGTGATATTCAATGCACTTTCATGAGTTTTCATGAAAAAATATTGAAACTTTCAAAGATCATTTTTTTCTTACTTCAGATGTGATATTCAATGCACTTTCATGAGTTTTCATGAAAAAATATTGAAACTTTCAAAGATCATTTTTTTCTTAGTTCAGATGTGATATTCGATGCACTTTCATAAGTTTTCATGAAAAAATATTGAAACTTTCAAAGATCATTTTTTTCTTACTTCAGATGTGATATTCAATGCACTTGCATGAGTTTTCATGAAAAAATATTGAAACTTTCAAAGATCATTTTTTTCTTACTTCAAATGTGATATTCAATGCACTTTCATGAGTTTTCATGAAAAAATATTGAAACTTTCAAAGATCATTTTTTTCTTACTTGAGATGTGATATTCAATGCTCTTTCATGAGTTTTCATGAAAAAATATTGAAACTTTCAAAGATCATTTTTTTCTTAGTTCAGATGTGATATTCAATGCACTTTCATAAGTTTTCATGAAAAAATATTGAAACTTTCAAAGATCATTTTTTTCTTACTTCAGATGTGATATTCAATGCACTTTCATGAGTTTTCATGAAAAAATATTGAAACTTTCAAAGATCATTTTTTTCTTACTTCAGATGTGATATTCAATGCACTTTCATAAGTTTTCATGAAAAAATATTGAAACTTTCAAAGATCATTTTTTTCTTACTTCAGATGTGATATTCAATGCACTTTCATGAGTTTTCATGAAAAAATATTGAAACTTTCAAAGATCATTTTTTTCTTACTTCAGATGTGATATTCAATGCACTTTTATGAGTTTTCATGAAAAAATATTGAAACTTTCAAAGATCATTTTTTTCTTAGTTCAGATGTGATATTCAATGCACTTTCATGAGTTTTCATGAAAAAATATTGAAACTTTCAAAGATCATTTTTTTCTTACTTGAGATGTGATATTCAATGCACTTTCATGAGTTTTCATGAAAAAATATTGAAACTTTCAAAGATCATTTTTTTCTTACTTCAGATGTGATATTCAATGCACTTTCATGAGTTTTCATGAAAAAATATTGAAACTTTCAAAGATCATTTTTTTCTTACTTCAGATGTGATATTCAATGCACTTTCATGAGTTTTCATGAAAAAATATTGAAACTTTCAAAGATCATTTTTTTCTTACTTGAGATGTGATATTCAATGCACTTTCATGAGTTTTCATGAAAAAATATTGAAACTTTCAAAGATCATTTTTTTCTTAGTTCAGATGTGATATTCAATGCACTTTCATAAGTTTTCATGAAAAAATATTGAAACTTTCAAAGATCATTTTTTTCTTAGTTCAGATGTGATATTCAATGCACTTTCATAAGTTTTCCTGAAAAAATATTGAAACTTTCAAAGATCATTTTTTTCTTACTTGAGATGTGATATTCAATGCACTTTCATGAGTTTTCATGAAAAAATATTGAAACTTTCAAAGATCATTTTTTTCTTAGTTCAGATGTGATATTCGATGCACTTTCATAAGTTTTCATGAAAAAATATTGAAACTTTCAAAGATCATTTTTTTCTTACTTCAGATGTGATATTCAATGCACTTGCATGAGTTTTCATGAAAAAATATTGAAACTTTCAAAGATCATTTTTTTCTTACTTCAGATGTGATATTCAATGCACTTTTATGAGTTTTCATGAAAAAATATTGAAACTTTCAAAGATCATTTTTTTCTTAGTTCAGATGTGATATTCAATGCACTTTCATGAGTTTTCATGAAAAAATATTGAAACTTTCAAAGATCATTTTTTTCTTACTTCAGATGTGATATTCAATGCACTTTCATGAGTTTTCATGAAAAAATATTGAAACTTTCAAAGATCATTTTTTTCTTACTTCAGATGTGATATTCAATGCACTTTCATGAGTTTTCATGAAAAAATATTGAAACTTTCAAAGATCATTTTTTTCTTACTTCAGATGTGATATTCAATGCACTTTCATGAGTTTTCATGAAAAAATATTGAAACTTTCAAAGATCATTTTTTTCTTAGTTCAGATGTGATATTCGATGCACTTTCATAAGTTTTCATGAAAAAATATTGAAACTTTCAAAGATCATTTTTTTCTTACTTCAGATGTGATATTCAATGCACTTGCATGAGTTTTCATGAAAAAAATATTGAAACTTTCAAAGATCATTTTTTTCTTACTTCAAATGTGATATTCAATGCACTTTCATGAGTTTTCATGAAAAAATATTGAAACTTTCAAAGATCATTTTTTTCTTACTTGAGATGTGATATTCAATGCTCTTTCATGAGTTTTCATGAAAAAATATTGAAACTTTCAAAGATCATTTTTTTCTTAGTTCAGATGTGATATTCAATGCACTTTCATAAGTTTTCATGAAAAAATATTGAAACTTTCAAAGATCATTTTTTTCTTACTTCAGATGTGATATTCAATGCACTTGCATGAGTTTTCATGAAAAAATATTGAAACTTTCAAAGATCATTTTTTTCTTACTTCAGATGTGATATTCAATGCACTTTTATGAGTTTTCATGAAAAAATATTGAAACTTTCAAAGATCATTTTTTTCTTAGTTCAGATGTGATATTCAATGCACTTTCATGAGTTTTCATGAAAAAATATTGAAACTTTCAAAGATCATTTTTTTCTTACTTCAGATGTGATATTCAATGCACTTTCATGAGTTTTCATGAAAAAATATTGAAACTTTCAAAGATCATTTTTTTCTTACTTCAGATGTGATATTCAATGCACTTTCATGAGTTTTCATGAAAAAATATTGAAACTTTCAAAGATCATTTTTTTCTTACTTCAGATGTGATATTCAATGCACTTTCATGAGTTTTCATGAAAAAATATTGAAACTTTCAAAGATCATTTTTTTCTTAGTTCAGATGTGATATTCGATGCACTTTCATAAGTTTTCATGAAAAAATATTGAAACTTTCAAAGATCATTTTTTTCTTACTTCAGATGTGATATTCAATGCACTTGCATGAGTTTTCATGAAAAAATATTGAAACTTTCAAAGATCATTTTTTTCTTACTTCAAATGTGATATTCAATGCACTTTCATGAGTTTTCATGAAAAAATATTGAAACTTTCAAAGATCATTTTTTTCTTACTTGAGATGTGATATTCAATGCTCTTTCATGAGTTTTCATGAAAAAATATTGAAACTTTCAAAGATCATTTTTTTTCTTAGTTCAGATGTGATATTCAATGCACTTTCATAAGTTTTCATGAAAAAATATTGAAACTTTCAAAGATCATTTTTTTCTTACTTGAGATGTGATATTCAATGCACTTTCATGAGTTTTCATGAAAAAATATTGAAACTTTCAAAGATCATTTTTTTTCTTACTTCAGATGTGATATTCAATGCACTTTCATGAGTTTTCATGAAAAAATATTGAAACTTTCAAAGATCATTTTTTTCTTACTTCAGATGTGATATTCAATGCACTTTCATGAGTTTTCATGAAAAAATATTGAAACTTTCAAAGATCATTTTTTTCTTACTTGAGATGTGATATTCAATGCACTTTCATGAGTTTTCATGAAAAAATATTGAAACTTTCAAAGATCATTTTTTTCTTAGTTCAGATGTGATATTCAATGCACTTTCATAAGTTTTCATGAAAAAATATTGAAACTTTCAAAGATCATTTTTTTCTTAGTTCAGATGTGATATTCAATGCACTTTCATAAGTTTTCCTGAAAAAATATTGAAACTTTCAAAGATCATTTTTTTCTTACTTGAGATGTGATATTCAATGCACTTTCATGAGTTTTCATGAAAAAATATTGAAACTTTCAAAGATCATTTTTTTCTTACTTGAGATGTGATATTCAATGCACTTTCATGAGTTTTCATGAAAAAATATTGAAACTTTCAAAGATCATTTTTTTCTTACTTCAGATGTGATATTCAATGCACTTGCATGAGTTTTCATGAAAAAATATTGAAACTTTCAAAGATCATTTTTTTCTTACTTCAGATGTGATATTCAATGCACTTTTATGAGTTTTCATGAAAAAATATTGAAACTTTCAAAGATCATTTTTTTCTTAGTTCAGATGTGATATTCAATGCACTTTCATGAGTTTTCATGAAAAAAATATTGAAACTTTCAAAGATCATTTTTTTCTTACTTCAGATGTGATATTCAATGCACTTTCATGAGTTTTCATGAAAAAATATTGAAACTTTCAAAGATCATTTTTTTCTTACTTCAGATGTGATATTCAATGCACTTTCATGAGTTTTCATGAAAAAATATTGAAACTTTCAAAGATCATTTTTTTCTTACTTCAGATGTGATATTCAATGCACTTTCATGAGTTTTCATGAAAAAATATTGAAACTTTCAAAGATCATTTTTTTCTTACTTCAGATGTGATATTCAATGCACTTTCATGAGTTTTCATGAAAAAATATTGAAACTTTCAAAGATCATTTTTTTCTTAGTTCAGATGTTGTGACGAACCACAAATAAGGAAACGAGTTGATACGGCAGGCGCTTCAATCTGTATTTCCAAAACACGTTGAAAATGGCGAAATATACAGACGGAGCCAAAATTGACGTTATCGCGGCTACGATTTCTTCTATAATGCCGCCACCGCCTCATTCTTCTTCCACACCTGTCCTCTTCCCCGGTTGCCGCATCTTTCATTTTGCGGCCAGCGATCTGGTCCGCAACAGTCCAGCGGGGCCCAACAGCTGTGATTACTCCTTGGCGGATTCTGAAATTAAGCAAAGTTTGGTAACGGGTCTTTTATATTCCGATGTCGCCGTCTTAACAAGAGCCTGTCGAACACGCAGCGGTAGTAGCAGGCGGGTGTACTCTTGCACTAGTTGAGGCGCCCATAAACTCCTCCGCTCCAACGATTCCTTCGATCCAACGGTCGAAATCTGCCAGTCCAGGGATCTTGGGACGAAGTGGATAGGCAAATCTGCCCCACTCTCTCTGTAGTTCATTCGGGAGGACTCGTACTAACTGGCTCACGATGTTTGAGTATGACGTTGCGCCCTGTTGATCGACACTCGTTACTGCGTCTTTTACCAGCGCGGCCATGTTGATAAGGGCTCGTAAGTCTCCTGACTTAAATGGCTGGAGCGCTAACAATTCTTGAATGTGAGCGTGAATGATCCCTTGAACGTTGCCGAATCGGTGGTTGAGTGTTTCCCACGTTTCGTTATACACGGCCGATGTCCTAAACAAATTTGACACTCTTCTCCTAACACCAGGCTCCAGGTTGTCACGCAGAGCTATCATTTTCATTAAGTCGGGCATGCGGCTGTCATGAACGACCGCTTTGAATGACAGTGAGAATTCTGGCCACGTCCTTGGGTCCCCGTTGAACGGCTTGATGGTAATTTTAGGCCAGCATCCTGTAGGTATCTTATCTTCCCCTGGCGCAACATTCAATAGCGTCGATGACAAGCCCGGCGCAAATGCGGATTTGGATGAGAGACCTTCCAGCTGGCGGTGGAATTCAATCTGCAAGGTGAGGTCTTCTTGTTCTCGCTTGCTCCGTTGGCGCACGTCCTCCAGTTTTACGTCGTCGCTGTCCATCGTCTTGTCTCTCTTCTCCTTTCGTAGATATGCTTTTGCTGCCTGTTTGCATCCGTTGAACAACTCCGTCACTTCTGACTCCCATTGATTGGCTGCTCCTTGCTGCTCCTCGCTGAGGGTCGCAGCTCGCTTATATTTGCCATTTAGTGCAATCGCTTCACTGTAAGCATCTTCTAGCACAGCTAATGCTACGGCTACCTCTTCATTAGGGGCCGCGTTCTCGACCAAGGAGCTCAATTGATTTGCCTTTCGAGTGTGAGCTCGTTTCGCCTTGGTGCGAAGCGCCAGAGTTACTTTGGGGTCGACGGCCCCTTCGTCACTTTCACTGGATGATACCATTTTTGCCTAGTCTTAGACACACTCTTGGTGCAATCTAGAATTCACAACACGTTAGTTTATTTATCGAAATGAGTTATCCGTAATGATTGTTACCAGAGCGACTTAAAAATCGATTAATTTTAACGAGGTCCGTCCACGACTTTCTGGATTACCTCCAGTTACGAGTGCCCTTGGGCTACGAATTTCCTGAATCTTATTCAGAAGCGATTATTTTTTACTACTGAGTCACCACATTTTGGATTGTATTTGTGTATTCCGCTTGGGATTGACTGTTGACGAGCCAAACAGTTGTCTTTGACGGAGCCAGAATAGTGGTGATCAGCAGTTTCGAATTACCTGAACAAAGTCCAGAAACGATTAGCAATGCGGGTTTATTTTGTACGATTATATCATCGGGTCGATCTTTGCACCTTTCGGTGTCGAGTTGAAATCACGAAATTCGCGACTAAGACCAAATTTTCATTCGCCGAATTGAACCAACTTTCAATATACTTTCGTACCCTTAAGCTCGAAATCTACGGCCATCGCATTAGTTTAAAATTTACACTAGACTTTGTCGGGGATTGAACAATCCGAAGCCTTGGAATTCAAAAGTCAATATGCTAACCACTCTGCTGATCCCTCCCTACTTCCCGGCTTGCAGCACTATTCTTTGAGCATTCCCGCACTTTTATTTCCCAGGGCGCCCCTCGCGGATGGTGTTGAAACCATAGGTATGGGGGAGGTATTAGGGCCAAGATAAGGGCACATGGCGGGATCATTCCAGACGAAGCCGATTCTGACCCGGCGGGAAATTTGGCTGTCCGTCACAGCCGCTAATGCTTAACACAACTTTATCAGCTCAACATGACGAATTCTTCGAAGTTCGAAAATATTTTATAAGATAATCACGGGGGCACGAATACTTAATGTATCGATAGAGTGTAGTTGCGTGATCCGCCCATTTCCATTTCTGAGCAATCTTTTACCTCCCCCTTGTCTGGTAAATTTAGAAAACCCGACTAGGATATTTTTATTCATCACTACGCTAAACGCAAATTTCATATCGGGTAATAATTACGAATTTCGAGACTTACTTTGCACCACGTCCGAGTCGACTGACAGAGGGGGCGTAACTTCACAGGTACTGTCTGGATCGGCACCCTTGTCCCGGGTTTCGGCACCAAAATGTGACGAACCACAAATAAGGAAACGAGTTGATACGGCAGGCGCTTCAATCTGTATTTCCAAAACACGTTGAAAATGGCGAAATATACAGACGGAGCCAAAATTGACGTTATCGCGGCTACGATTTCTTCTATAATGCCGCCACCGCCTCATTCTTCTTCCTTACCTGTCCTCTTCCCCGGTTGCCGCATCTTTCATTTTGCGGCCAGCGATCTGGTCCGCAACAGATGTGATATTCGATGCACTTTCATAAGTTTTCATGAAAAAATATTGAAACTTTCAAAGATCATTTTTTTCTTACTTGAGATGTGATATTCAATGCACTTTCATGAGTTTTCATGAAAAAATATTGAAACTTTCAAAGATCATTTTTTTCTTACTTCAGATGTGATATTCAATGCACTTGCATGAGTTTTCATGAAAAAATATTGAAACTTTCAAAGATCATTTTTTTCTTACTTCAGATGTGATATTCAATGCACTTTTATGAGTTTTCATGAAAAAATATTGAAACTTTCAAAGATCATTTTTTTCTTACTTCAGATGTGATATTCAATGCACTTGCATGAGTTTTCATGAAAAAATATTGAAACTTTCAAAGATCATTTTTTTCTTACTTCAGATGTGATATTCAATGCACTTGCATGAGTTTTCATGAAAAAATATTGAAACTTTCAAAGATCATTTTTTTCTTAGTTCAGATGTGATATTCAATGCACTTTCATGAGTTTTCATGAAAAAATATTGAAACTTTCAAAGATCATTTTTTTCTTACTTCAGATGTGATATTCAATGCACTTTCATGAGTTTTCATGAAAAAATACTGAAACTTTCAAAGATCATTTTTTTCTTACTTCAGATGTGATATTCAATGCACTTTCATGAGTTTTCATGAAAAAATATTGAAACTTTCAAAGATCATTTTTTTCTTACTTGAGATGTGATATTCAATGCACTTTCATGAGTTTTCATGAAAAAATATTGAAACTTTCAAAGATCATTTTTTTCTTACTTCAGATGTGATATTCAATGCACTTTCATAAGTTTTCATGAAAAAATATTGAAACTTTCAAAGATCATTTTTTTCTTACTTCAGATGTGATATTCAATGCACTTTTATGAGTTTTCATGAAAAAATATTGAAACTTTCAAAGATCATTTTTTTCTTACTTGAGATGTGATATTCAATGCTATTTCATGAGTTTTCATGAAAAAATATTGAAACTTTCAAAGGTCATTTTTTTCTTACTTCAGATCTGATATTCAATGCACTTTCATGAGTTTTCATGAAAAAATATTGAAACTTTCAAAGATCATTTTTTTCTTACTTGAGATGTGATATTCAATGCACTTTCATGAGTTTTCATGAAAAAATATTGAAACTTTCAAAGATCATTTTTTTCTTAGTTCAGATGTGATATTCAATGCACTTTCATGAGTTTTCATGAAAAAATATTGAAACTTTCAAAGATCATTTTTTTCTTACTTCAGATGTGATATTCAATGCACTTTCATGAGTTTTCATGAAAAAATACTGAAACTTTCAAAGATCATTTTTTTCTTACTTCAGATGTGATATTCAATGCACTTTCATGAGTTTTCATGAAAAAATATTGAAACTTTCAAAGATCATTTTTTTCTTACTTGAGATGTGATATTCAATGCACTTTCATGAGTTTTCATGAAAAAATATTGAAACTTTCAAAGATCATTTTTTTCTTACTTCAGATGTGATATTCAATGCACTTTTATGAGTTTTCATGAAAAAATATTGAAACTTTCAAAGATCATTTTTTTCTTACTTGAGATGTGATATTCAATGCTATTTCATGAGTTTTCATGAAAAAATATTGAAACTTTCAAAGGTCATTTTTTTCTTACTTCAGATCTGATATTCAATGCACTTTCATGAGTTTTCATGAAAAAATATTGAAACTTTCAAAGATCATTTTTTTCTTAGTTCAGATGTGATATTCAATGCACTTTCATGAGTTTTCATGAAAAAATATTGAAACTTTCAAAGATCATTTTTTTCTTACTTCAGATGTGATATTCAATGCACTTTCATGAGTTTTCATGAAAAAATATTGAAACTTTCAAAGATCATTTTTTTCTTACTTCAGATGTGATATTCAATGCACTTTTATGAGTTTTCATGAAAAAATACTGAAACTTTCAAAGATCATTTTTTTCTTACTTGAGATGTGATATTCAATGCACTTTCATGAGTTTTCATAAAAAATATTGAAACTTTCAAAGATCATTTTTTTCTTACTTCAGATGTGATATTCAATGCACTTGCATGAGTTTTCATGAAAAAATATTGAAACTTTCAAAGATCATTTTTTTCTTACTTGAGATGTGATATTCAATGCACTTTCATGAGTTTTCATTAAAAAATATTGAAACTTTCAAAGATCATTTTTTTCTTAGTTCAGATGTGATATTCAATGCACTTTCATGAGTTTTCATGAAAAAATATTGAAACTTTCAAAGATCATTTTTTTCTTACTTCAGATGTGATATTCAATGCACTTTCATGAGTTTTCATGAAAAAATATTGAAACTTTCAAAGATCATTTTTTTCTTACTTGAGATGTGATATTCAATGCACTTTCATGAGTTTTCATGAAAAAATATTGAAACTTTCAAAGATCATTTTTTTCTTAGTTCAGATGTGATATTCAATGCACTTTCATGAGTTTTCATGAAAAAATATTGAAACTTTCAAAGATCATTTTTTTCTTACTTCAGATGTGATATTCAATGCACTTTCATGAGTTTTCATGAAAAAATACTGAAACTTTCAAAGATCATTTTTTTCTTACTTGAGATGTGATATTCACTGCACTTTCATGAGTTTTCATGAAAAAATATTGAAACTTTCAAAGATCATTTTTTTCTTAGTTCAGATGTGATATTCGATGCACTTTCATAAGTTTTCATGAAAAAATATTGAAACTTTCAAAGATCATTTTTTTCTTACTTCAGATGTGATATTCAATGCACTTGCATGAGTTTTCATGAAAAAATATTGAAACTTTCAAAGATCATTTTTTTCTTACTTCAAATGTGATATTCAATGCACTTTCATGAGTTTTCATGAAAAAAATATTGAAACTTTCAAAGATCATTTTTTTCTTACTTGAGATGTGATATTCAATGCTCTTTCATGAGTTTTCATGAAAAAATATTGAAACTTTCAAAGATCATTTTTTTCTTAGTTCAGATGTGATATTCAATGCACTTTCATAAGTTTTCATGAAAAAATATTGAAACTTTCAAAGATCATTTTTTTCTTAGTTCAGATGTGATATTCAATGCACTTTCATAAGTTTTCATGAAAAAATATTGAAACTTTCAAAGATCATTTTTTTCTTACTTCAGATGTGATATTCAATGCACTTTCATGAGTTTTCATGAAAAAATATTGAAACTTTCAAAGATCATTTTTTTCTTACTTCAGATGTGATATTCAATGCACTTTTATGAGTTTTCATGAAAAAATATTGAAACTTTCAAAGATCATTTTTTTCTTAGTTCAGATGTGATATTCAATGCACTTTCATGAGTTTTCATGAAAAAATATTGAAACTTTCAAAGATCATTTTTTTCTTACTTGAGATGTGATATTCAATGCACTTTCATGAGTTTTCATGAAAAAATATTGAAACTTTCAAAGATCATTTTTTTCTTACTTCAGATGTGATATTCAATGCACTTTCATGAGTTTTCATGAAAAAATATTGAAACTTTCAAAGATCATTTTTTTCTTACTTCAGATGTGATATTCAATGCACTTTCATGAGTTTTCATGAAAAAATATTGAAACTTTCAAAGATCATTTTTTTCTTACTTCAGATGTGATATTCAATGCACTTTCATGAGTTTTCATGAAAAAAATATTGAAACTTTCAAAGATCATTTTTTTCTTAGTTCAGATGTTGTGACGAACCACAAATAAGGAAACGAGTTGATACGGCAGGCGCTTCAATCTGTATTTCCAAAACACGTTGAAAATGGCGAAATATACAGACGGAGCCAAAATTGACGTTATCGCGGCTACGATTTCTTCTATAATGCCGCCACCGCCTCATTCTTCTTCCACACCTGTCCTCTTCCCCGGTTGCCGCATCTTTCATTTTGCGGCCAGCGATCTGGTCCGCAACAGTCCAGCGGGGCCCAACAGCTGTGATTACTCCTTGGCGGATTCTGAAATTAAGCAAAGTTTGGTAACGGGTCTTTTATATTCCGATGTCGCCGTCTTAACAAGAGCCTGTCGAACACGCAGCGGTAGTAGCAGGCGGGTGTACTCTTGCACTAGTTGAGGCGCCCATAAACTCCTCCGCTCCAACGATTCCTTCGATCCAACGGTCGAAATCTGCCAGTCCAGGGATCTTGGGACGAAGTGGATAGGCAAATCTGCCCCACTCTCTCTGTAGTTCATTCGGGAGGACTCGTACTAACTGGCTCACGATGTTTGAGTATGACGTTGCGCCCTGTTGATCGACACTCGTTACTGCGTCTTTTACCAGCGCGGCCATGTTGATAAGGGCTCGTAAGTCTCCTGACTTAAATGGCTGGAGCGCTAACAATTCTTGAATGTGAGCGTGAATGATCCCTTGAACGTTGCCGAATCGGTGGTTGAGTGTTTCCCACGTTTCGTTATACACGGCCGATGTCCTAAACAAATTTGACACTCTTCTCCTAACACCAGGCTCCAGGTTGTCACGCAGAGCTATCATTTTCATTAAGTCGGGCATGCGGCTGTCATGAACGACCGCTTTGAATGACAGTGAGAATTCTGGCCACGTCCTTGGGTCCCCGTTGAACGGCTTGATGGTAATTTTAGGCCAGCATCCTGTAGGTATCTTATCTTCCCCTGGCGCAACATTCAATAGCGTCGATGACAAGCCCGGCGCAAATGCGGATTTGGATGAGAGACCTTCCAGCTGGCGGTGGAATTCAATCTGCAAGGTGAGGTCTTCTTGTTCTTGCTTGCTCCGTTGGCGCACGTCCTCCAGTTTTACGTCGTCGCTGTCCATCGTCTTGTCTCTCTTCTCCTTTCGTAGATATGCTTTTGCTGCCTGTTTGCATCCGTTGAACAACTCCGTCACTTCTGACTCCCATTGATTGGCTGCTCCTTGCTGCTCCTCGCTGAGGGTCGCAGCTCGCTTATATTTGCCATTTAGTGTAATCGCTTCACTGTAAGCATCTTCTAGCACAGCTAATGCTACGGCTACCTCTTCATTAGGGGCCGCGTTCTCGACCAAGGAGCTCAATTGATTTGCCTTTCGAGTGTGAGCTCGTTTCGCCTTGGTGCGAAGCGCCAGAGTTACTTTGGGGTCGACGGCCCCTTCGTCACTTTCACTGGATGATACCATTTTTGCCTAGTCTTAGACACACTCTTGGTGCAATCTAGAATTCACAACACGTTAGTTTATTTATCGAAATGAGTTATCCGTAATGATTGTTACCAGAGCGACTTAAAAATCGATTAATTTTAACGAGGTCCGTACACGACTTTCTGGATTACCTCCAGTTACGAGTGCCCTTGGGCTACGAATTTCCTGAATCTTATTCAGAAGCGATTATTTTTTACTACTGAGTCACCACATTTTGGATTGTATTTGTGTATTCCGCTTGGGATTGACTGTTGACGAGCCAAACAGTTGTCTTTGACGGAGCCAGAATAGTGGTGATCAGCAGTTTCGAATTACCTGAACAAAGTCCAGAAACGATTAGCAATGCGGGTTTATTTTGTACGATTATATCATCGGGTCGATCTTTGCACCTTTCGGTGTCGAGTTGAAATCACGAAATTCGCGACTAAGACCAAATTTTCATTCGCCGAATTGAACCAACTTTCAATATACTTTCGTACCCTTAAGCTCGAAATCTACGGCCATCGCATTAGTTTAAAATTTACACTAGACTTTGTCGGGGATTGAACAATCCGAAGCCTTGGAATTCAAAAGTCAATATGCTAACCACTCTGCTGATCCCTCCCTACTTCCCGGCTTGCAGCACTATTCTTTGAGCATTCCCGCACTTTTATTTCCCAGGGCGCCCCTCGCGGATGGTGTTGAAACCATAGGTATGGGGGAGGTATTAGGGCCAAGATAAGGGCACATGGCGGGATCATTCCAGACGAAGCCGATTCTGACCCGGCGGGAAATTTGGCTGTCCGTCACAGCCGCTAATGCTTAACACAACTTTATCAGCTCAACATGACGAATTCTTCGAAGTTCGAAAATATTTTATAAGATAATCACGGGGGCACGAATACTTAATGTATCGATAGAGTGTAGTTGCGTGATCCGCCCATTTCCATTTCTGAGCAATCTTTTACCTCCCCCTTGTCTGGTAAATTTAGAAAACCCGACTAGGATATTTTTATTCATCACTACGCTAAACGCAAATTTCATATCGGGTAATAATTACGAATTTCGAGACTTACTTTGCACCACGTCCGAGTCGACTGACAGAGGGGGCGTAACTTCACAGGTACTGTCTGGATCGGCACCCTTGTCCCGGGTTTCGGCACCAAAATGTGACGAACCACAAATAAAGAAACGAGTTGATACGGCAGGCGCTTCAATCTGTATTTCCAAAACACGTTGAAAATGGCGAAATATACAGACGGAGCCAAAATTGACGTTATCGCGGCTACGATTTCTTCTATAATGCCGCCACCGCCTCATTCTTCTTCCACACCTGTCCTCTTCCCCGGTTGCCGCATCTTTCATTTTGCGGCCAGCGATCTGGTCCGCAACAGATGTGATATTCGATGCACTTTCATAAGTTTTCATGAAAAAATATTGAAACTTTCAAAGATCATTTTTTTCTTACTTGAGATGTGATATTCAATGCACTTTCATGAGTTTTCATGAAAAAATATTGAAACTTTCAAAGATCATTTTTTTCTTACTTCAGATGTGATATTCAATGCACTTGCATGAGTTTTCATGAAAAAATATTGAAACTTTCAAAGATCATTTTTTTCTTAGTTCAGATGTGATATTCAATGCACTTTTATGAGTTTTCATGAAAAAATATTGAAACTTTCAAAGATCATTTTTTTCTTACTTCAGATGTGATATTCAATGCACTTGCATGAGTTTTCATGAAAAAATATTGAAACTTTCAAAGATCATTTTTTTCTTACTTCAGATGTGATATTCAATGCACTTGCATGAGTTTTCATGAAAAAATATTGAAACTTTCAAAGATCATTTTTTTCTTAGTTCAGATGTGATATTCAATGCACTTTCATGAGTTTTCATGAAAAAATATTGAAACTTTCAAAGATCATTTTTTTCTTACTTAAGATGTGATATTCAATGCATTTGCATGAGTTTTCATGAAAAAATATTGAAACTTTCAAAGATCATTTTTTTCTTACTTGAGATGTGATATTCAATGCACTTTCATGAGTTTTCATGAAAAAATATTGAAACTTTCAAAGATCATTTTTTTCTTAGTTCAGATGTGATATTCAATGCACTTTCATGAGTTTTCATGAAAAAATATTGAAACTTTCAAAGATCATTTTTTTCTTACTTCAGATGTGATATTCAATGCACTTTCATGAGTTTTCATGAAAAAATACTGAAACTTTCAAAGATCATTTTTTTCTTACTTCAGATGTGATATTCAATGCACTTTCATGAGTTTTCATGAAAAAATATTGAAACTTTCAAAGATCATTTTTTTCTTACTTGAGATGTGATATTCAATGCACTTTCATGAGTTTTCATGAAAAAATATTGAAACTTTCAAAGATCATTTTTTTCTTACTTCAGATGTGATATTCAATGCACTTTCATGAGTTTTCATGAAAAAATATTGAAACTTTCAAAGATAATTTTTTTCTTACTTCAGATGTGATATTCAATGCACTTTTATGAGTTTTCATGAAAAAATATTGAAACTTTCAAAGATCATTTTTTTCTTACTTGAGATGTGATATTCAATGCACTTTCATGAGTTTTCATGAAAAAATATTGAAACTTTCAAAGGTCATTTTTTTCTTACTTCAGATCTGATATTCAATGCACTTTCATGAGTTTTCATGAAAAAATATTGAAACTTTCAAAGATCATTTTTTTCTTAGTTCAGATGTGATATTCAATGCACTTTCATGAGTTTTCATGAAAAAATATTGAAACTTTCAAAGATCATTTTTTTCTTACTTCAGATGTGATATTCAATGCACTTTCATGAGTTTTCATGAAAAAATATTGAAACTTTCAAAGATCATTTTTTTCTTACTTCAGATGTGATATTCAATGCACTTTCATGAGTTTTCATGAAAAAATACTGAAACTTTCAAAGATCATTTTTTTCTTACTTGAGATGTGATATTCAATGCACTTTCATGAGTTTTCATGAAAAAATATTGAAACTTTCAAAGATCATTTTTTTCTTACTTCAGATGTGATATTCAATGCACTTGCATGAGTTTTCATGAAAAAATATTGAAACTTTCAAAGATCATTTTTTTCTTACTTGAGATGTGATATTCAATGCACTTTCATGAGTTTTCATAAAAAAATATTGAAACTTTCAAAGATCATTTTTTTCTTAGTTCAGATGTGATATTCAATGCACTTTCATGAGTTTTCATGAAAAAATATTGAAACTTTCAAAGATCATTTTTTTCTTACTTCAGATGTGATATTCAATGCACTTTCATGAGTTTTCATGAAAAAATATTGAAACTTTCAAAGATCATTTTTTTCTTACTTCAGATGTGATATTCAATGCACTTTTATGAGTTTTCATGAAAAAATATTGAAACTTTCAAAGATCATTTTTTTCTTACTTGAGATGTGATATTCAATGCACTTTCATGAGTTTTCATGAAAAAATATTGAAACTTTCAAAGGTCATTTTTTTCTTACTTCAGATGTGATATTCAATGCACTTTCATGAGTTTTCATGAAAAAATATTGAAACTTTCAAAGATCATTTTTTTCTTAGTTCAGATGTGATATTCAATGCACTTGCATGAGTTTTCATGAAAAAATATTGAAACTTTCAAAGATCATTTTTTTCTTACTTGAGATGTGATATTCAATGCACTTGCATGAGTTTTCATGAAAAAATATTGAAACTTTCAAAGATCATTTTTTTCTTACTTGAGATGTGACATTCAATGCACTTTCATGAGTTTTCATGAAAAAATATTGAAACTTTCAAAGATCATTTTTTTCTTACTTGAGATGTGATATTCAATGCACTTTCATGAGTTTTCATGAAAAAATATTGAAACTTTCAAAGATCATTTTTTTCTTACTTCAGATGTGATATTCAATGCACTTTCATGAGTTTTCATGAAAAAATATTGAAACTTTCAAAGATCATTTTTTTCTTAGTTCAGATGTGATATTCAATGCACTTGCATGAGTTTTCATGAAAAAATATTGAAACTTTCAAAGATCATTTTTTTCTTACTTGAGATGTGATATTCAATGCACTTTCATGAGTTTTCATGAAAAAAATATTGAAACTTTCAAAGATCATTTTTTTCTTACTTGAGATGTGATATTCAATGCACTTGCATGAGTTTTCATGAAAAAATATTGAAATTTTCAAAGATCATTTTTTTCTTACTTGAGATGTGACATTCAATGCACTTTCATGAGTTTTCATGAAAAAATATTGAAACTTTCAAAGATCATTTTTTTCTTACTTGAGATGTGATATTCAATGCACTTTCATGAGTTTTCATGAAAAAATATTGAAACTTTCAAAGATCATTTTTTTCTTACTTCAGATGTGATATTCAATGCACTTGCATGAGTTTTCATGAAAAAATATTGAAACTTTCAAAGATCATTTTTTTCTTACTTGAGATGTGATATTCAATGCACTTGCATGAGTTTTCATCAAAAAATATTGAAACTTTCAAAGATCATTTTTTTCTTACTTCAGATGTGATATTCAATGCACTTTCATGAGTTTTCATGAAAAAATACTGAAACTTTCAAAGATCATTTTTTTCTTACTTGAGATGTGATATTCAATGCACTTTCATGAGTTTTCATGAAAAAATATTGAAACTTTCAAAGATCATTTTTTTCTTACTTCAGATGTGATATTCAATGCACTTGCATGAGTTTTCATGAAAAAAATATTGAAACTTTCAAAGATCATTTTTTTTCTTACTTGAGATGTGATATTCAATGCACTTTCATGAGTTTTCATAAAAAAATATTGAAACTTTCAAAGATCATTTTTTTCTTAGTTCAGATGTGATATTCAATGCACTTTCATGAGTTTTCATGAAAAAATATTGAAACTTTCAAAGATCATTTTTTTCTTACTTCAGATGTGATATTCAATGCACTTTCATGAGTTTTCATGAAAAAATATTGAAACTTTCAAAGATCATTTTTTTCTTACTTCAGATGTGATATTCAATGCACTTTTATGAGTTTTCATGAAAAAATATTGAAACTTTCAAAGATCATTTTTTTCTTACTTGAGATGTGATATTCAATGCACTTTCATGAGTTTTCATGAAAAAATATTGAAACTTTCAAAGGTCATTTTTTTCTTACTTCAGATGTGATATTCAATGCACTTTCATGAGTTTTCATGAAAAAATATTGAAACTTTCAAAGATCATTTTTTTCTTAGTTCAGATGTGATATTCAATGCACTTGCATGAGTTTTCATGAAAAAATATTGAAACTTTCAAAGATCATTTTTTTCTTACTTGAGATGTGATATTCAATGCACTTGCATGAGTTTTCATGAAAAAATATTGAAACTTTCAAAGATCATTTTTTTCTTACTTGAGATGTGACATTCAATGCACTTTCATGAGTTTTCATGAAAAAATATTGAAACTTTCAAAGATCATTTTTTTCTTACTTGAGATGTGATATTCAATGCACTTTCATGAGTTTTCATGAAAAAATATTGAAACTTTCAAAGATCATTTTTTTCTTACTTCAGATGTGATATTCAATGCACTTTCGTGAGTTTTCATGAAAAAATATTGAAACTTTCAAAGATCATTTTTTTCTTAGTTCAGATGTGATATTCAATGCACTTGCATGAGTTTTCATGAAAAAATATTGAAACTTTCAAAGATCATTTTTTTCTTACTTGAGATGTGATATTCAATGCACTTTCATGAGTTTTCATGAAAAAATATTGAAACTTTCAAAGATCATTTTTTTCTTACTTGAGATGTGATATTCAATGCACTTGCATGAGTTTTCATGAAAAAATATTGAAACTTTCAAAGATCATTTTTTTCTTACTTGAGATGTGACATTCAATGCACTTTCATGAGTTTTCATGAAAAAATATTGAAACTTTCAAAGATCATTTTTTTCTTACTTGAGATGTGATATTCAATGCACTTTCATGAGTTTTCATGAAAAAATATTGAAACTTTCAAAGATCATTTTTTTCTTACTTCAGATGTGATATTCAATGCACTTGCATGAGTTTTCATGAAAAAATATTGAAACTTTCAAAGATCATTTTTTTCTTACTTGAGATGTGATATTCAATGCACTTGCATGAGTTTTCATGAAAAAATATTGAAACTTTCAAAGATCATTTTTTTCTTACTTGAGATGTGACATTCAATGCACTTTCATGAGTTTTCATGAAAAAATATTGAAACTTTCAAAGATCATTTTTTTCTTACTTGAGATGTGATATTCAATGCACTTTCATGAGTTTTCATGAAAAAATATTGAAACTTTCAAAGATCATTTTTTTCTTACTTCAGATGTGATATTCAATGCACTTTCATGAGTTTTCATGAAAAAATATTGAAACTTTCAAAGATCATTTTTTTCTTAGTTCAGATGTGATATTCAATGCACTTGCATGAGTTTTCATGAAAAAATATTGAAACTTTCAAAGATCATTTTTTTCTTACTTGAGATGTGATATTCAATGCACTTGCATGAGTTTTCATGAAAAAATATTGAAACTTTCAAAGATCATTTTTTTCTTAGTTCAGATGTGATATTCAATGCACTTTCATGAGTTTTCATGAAAAAATATTGAAACTTTCAAAGATCATTTTTTTCTTACTTCAGATGTGATATTCAATGCACTTTTATGAGTTTTCATGAAAAAATATTGAAACTTTCAAAGATCATTTTTTTTCTTAGTTCAGATGTGATATTCAATGCACTTTCATGAGTTTTCATGAAAAAATATTGAAACTTTCAAAGATCATTTTTTTCTTACTTGAGATGTGATATTCAATGCACTTTCATGAGTTTTCATGAAAAAATATTGAAACTTTCAAAGATCATTTTTTTCTTACTTCAGATGTGATATTCAATGCACTTTCATGAGTTTTCATGAAAAAATATTGAAACTTTCAAAGATCATTTTTTTCTTACTTCAGATGTGATATTCAATGCACTTTCATGAGTTTTCATGAAAAAATATTGAAACTTTCAAAGATCATTTTTTTCTTAGTTCAGATGTGATATTCAATGCACTTTCATGAGTTTTCATGAAAAAATATTGAAACTTTCAAACATCATTTTTTTCTTACTTGAGATGTGATATTCAATGCACTTTCATGAGTTTTCATGAAAAAATATTGAAACTTTCAAAGATCATTTTTTTCTTACTTCAGATGTGATATTCAATGCACTTTCATGAGTTTTCATGAAAAAATATTGAAACTTTCAAAGATCATTTTTTTCTTAGTTCAGATGTGATATTCAATGCACTTTCATGAGTTTTCATGAAAAAATATTGAAACTTTCAAACATCATTTTTTTCTTACTTGAGATGTGATATTCAATGCACTTTCATGAGTTTTCATGAAAAAATATTGAAACTTTCAAAGATCATTTTTTTCTTACTTGAGATGTGATATTCAATGCACTTTCATGAGTTTTCATGAAAAAATATTGAAACTTTCAAAGATCATTTTTTTCTTACTTCAGATGTGATATTCAATGCACTTTCATGAGTTTTCATGAAAAAAATATTGAAACTTTTAAAGATCATTTTTTTCTTAGTTCAGATGTGATATTCAATGCACTTGCATGAGTTTTCATGAAAAAATATTGAAACTTTCAAAGATCATTTTTTTTCTTACTTGAGATGTGATATTCAATGCACTTGCATGAGTTTTCATGAAAAAATATTGAAACTTTCAAAGATCATTTTTTTCTTACTTGAGATGTGATATTCAATGCACTTTCATGAGTTTTCATGAAAAAATATTGAAACTTTCAAAGATCATTTTTTTCTTAGTTCAGATGTGATATTCAATGCACTTTCATGAGTTTTCATGAAAAAATATTGAAACTTTCAAAGATCATTTTTTTCTTACTTCAGATGTGATATTCAATGCACTTTTATGAGTTTTCATGAAAAAATATTGAAACTTTCAAAGATCATTTTTTTCTTAGTTCAGATGTGATATTCAATGCACTTTCATGAGTTTTCATGAAAAAATATTGAAACTTTCAAACATCATTTTTTTCTTACTTGAGATGTGATATTCAATGCACTTTCATGAGTTTTCATGAAAAAATATTGAAACTTTCAAAGATCATTTTTTTCTTACTTCAGATGTGATATTCAATGCACTTTCATGAGTTTTCATGAAAAAATATTGAAACTTTCAAAGATCATTTTTTTCTTACTTCAGATGTGATATTCAATGCACTTTCATGAGTTTTCATGAAAAAATATTGAAACTTTCAAAGATCATTTTTTTCTTACTTCAGATGTGATATTCAATGCACTTTCATGAGTTTTCATGAAAAAATACTGAAACTTTCAAAGATCATTTTTTTCTTACTTGAGATGTGATATTCAATGCACTTTCATGAGTTTTCATGAAAAAAATATTGAAACTTTCAAAGATCATTTTTTTCTTACTTCAAATGTGATATTCAATGCACTTTCATGAGTTTTCATGAAAAAATATTGAAACTTTCAAAGATCATTTTTTTCTTACTTAAGATGTGATATTCAATGCACTTGCATGAGTTTTCATGAAAAAATATTGAAACTTTCAAAGATCATTTTTTTCTTACTTGAGATGTGATATTCAATGCTTTTTCATGAGTTTTCATGAAAAAATATTGAAACTTTCAAAGATCATTTTTTTCTTAGTTCAGATGTGATATTCAATGCACTTTCATGAGTTTTCATGAAAAAATATTGAAACTTTCAAAGATCATTTTTTTCTTAGTTCAGATGTGATATTCAATGCACTTTCATGAGTTTTCATGAAAAAATATTGAAACTTTCAAAGATCATTTTTTTCTTACTTCAGATGTGATATTCAATGCATTTTTATGAGTTTTCATGAAAAAATATTGAAACTTTCAAAGATCATTTTTTTCTTAGTTCAGATGTGAAATTCAATGCACTTTCATGAGTTTTCATGAAAAAATATTGAAACTTTCAAAGATCATTTTTTTCTTACTTGAGATGTGATATTCAATGCACTTTCATGAGTTTTCATGAAAAAATATTGAAACTTTCAAAGATCATTTTTTTCTTACTTCAGATGTGATATTCAATGCACTTTCATGAGTTTTCATGAAAAAATATTGAAACTTTCAAAGATCATTTTTTTCTTACTTCAGATGTGATATTCAATGCACTTTCATGAGTTTTCATGAAAAAATATTGAAACTTTCAAAGATCATTTTTTTCTTACTTGAGATGTGATATTCAATGTACTTTCATGAGTTTTCATGAAAAAATATTGAAACTTTCAAAGATCATTTTTTTCTTAGTTCAGATGTAATATTCAATGCACTTTCATGAGTTTTCATGAAAAAATATTGAAACTTTCAAAGATCATTTTTTTCTTACTTCAGATGTGATATTCAATGCACTTTCATGAGTTTTCATGAAAAAATACTGAAACTTTCAAAGATCATTTTTTTCTTACTTGAGATGTGATATTCAATGCACTTTCATGAGTTTTCATGAAAAAAATATTGAAACTTTCAAAGATCATTTTTTTCTTACTTCAAATGTGATATTCAATGCACTTTCATGAGTTTTCATGAAAAAATATTGAAACTTTCAAAGATCATTTTTTTCTTACTTAAGATGTGATATTCAATGCACTTGCATGAGTTTTCATGAAAAAATATTGAAACTTTCAAAGATCATTTTTTTCTTACTTGAGATGTGATATTCAATGCTTTTTCATGAGTTTTCATGAAAAAATATTGAAACTTTCAAAGATCATTTTTTTCTTAGTTCAGATGTGATATTCAATGCACTTTCATGAGTTTTCATGAAAAAATATTGAAACTTTCAAAGATCATTTTTTTCTTAGTTCAGATGTGATATTCAATGCACTTTCATGAGTTTTCATGAAAAAATATTGAAACTTTCAAAAATCATTTTTTTCTTACTTCAGATGTGATATTCAATGCACTTTTATGAGTTTTCATGAAAAAATATTGAAACTTTCAAAGATCATTTTTTTTCTTAGTTCAGATGTGATATTCAATGCACTTTCATGAGTTTTCATGAAAAAATATTGAAACTTTCAAAGATCATTTTTTTCTTACTTGAGATGTGATATTCAATGCACTTTCATGAGTTTTCATGAAAAAATATTGAAACTTTCAAAGATCATTTTTTTCTTACTTCAGATGTGATATTCAATGCACTTTCATGAGTTTTCATGAAAAAATATTGAAACTTTCAAAGATCATTTTTTTCTTACTTCAGATGTGATATTCAATGCACTTTCATGAGTTTTCATGAAAAAATATTGAAACTTTCAAAGATCATTTTTTTCTTACTTGAGATGTGATATTCAATGTACTTTCATGAGTTTTCATGAAAAAATATTGAAACTTTCAAAGATCATTTTTTTCTTAGTTCAGATGTGATATTCAATGCACTTTCATGAGGTTTCATGAAAAAATACTGAAACTTTCAAAGATCATTTTTTTCTTACTTGAGATGTGATATTCAATGCACTTTCATGAGTTTTCATGAAAAAATATTGAAACTTTCAAAGATCATTTTTTTCTTACTTCAGATGTGATATTCAATGCACTTTCATGAGTTTTCATGAAAAAATATTGAAACTTTCAAAGATCATTTTTTTCTTACTTCAGATGTGATATTTAATGCACTTTCATGAGTTTTCATGAAAAAATACTGAAACTTTCAAAGATCATTTTTTTCTTACTTCAGATGTGATATTCAATGCACTTGCATGAGTTTTCATGAAAAAATATTGAAACTTTCAAAGATCATTTTTTTCTTACTTCAAATGTGATATTCAATGCACTTTCATGAGTTTTCATGAAAAAATATTGAAACTTTCAAAGATCATTTTTTTCTTACTTCAGATGTGATATTCAATGCACTTTCATGAGTTTTCATGAAAAAATATTGAAACTTTCAAAGATCATTTTTTTCTTACTTGAGATGTGATATTCAATGCACTTTCATGAATTTTCATGAAAAAATATTGAAACTTTCAAAGATCATTTTTTTCTTACTTGAGATGTGATATTCAATGCACTTTCATGAGTTTTCATGAAAAAATATTGAAACTTTCAAAGATCATTTTTTTCTTACTTCAGATGTGATATTCAATGCACTTGCATGAGTTTTCATGAAAAACTATTGAAACTTTCAAAGATCATTTTTTTCTTACTTCAAATGTGATATTCAATGCACTTTCATGAGTTTTCATGAAAAAATATTGAAACTTTCAAAGATCATTTTTTTCTTACTTGAGATGTGATATTCAATGCACTTTCATGAGTTTTCATGAAAAAATATTGAAACTTTCAAAGATCATTTTTTTCTTAGTTCAGATGTGATATTCAATGCACTTTCATAAGTTTTCATGAAAAAATATTGAAACTTTCAAAGATCATTTTTTTCTTAGTTCAGATGTGATATTCAATGCACTTTCATAAGTTTTCATGAAAAAATATTGAAACTTTCAAAGATCATTTTTTTCTTACTTGAGATGTGATATTCAATGCACTTTCATGAGTTTTCATGAAAAAATATTGAAACTTTCAAAGATCATTTTTTTCTTACTTCAGATGTGATATTCAATGCACTTGCATGAGTTTTCATGAAAAAATATTGAAACTTTCAAAGATCATTTTTTTCTTACTTCAGATGTGATATTCAATGCACTTTTATGAGTTTTCATGAAAAAATATTGAAACTTTCAAAGATCATTTTTTTCTTAGTTCAGATGTGATATTCAATGCACTTTCATGAGTTTTCATGAAAAAATATTGAAACTTTCAAAGATCATTTTTTTCTTACTTGAGATGTGATATTTAATGCACTTTCATGAGTTTTCATGAAAAAATATTGAAACTTTCAAAGATCATTTTTTTCTTACTTCAGATGTGATATTCAATGCACTTTCATGAGTTTTCATGAAAAAATATTGAAACTTTCAAAGATCATTTTTTTCTTACTTCAGATGTGATATTCAATGCACTTTCATGAGTTTTCATGAAAAAATATTGAAACTTTCAAAGATCATTTTTTTCTTACTTCAGATGTGATATTCAATGCATTTGCATGAGTTTTCATGAAAAAATATTGAAACTTTCAAAGATCATTTTTTTCTTACTTCAAATGTGATATTCAATGCACTTTCATGAGTTTTCATGAAAAAATATTGAAACTTTCAAAGATCATTTTTTTCTTACTTGAGATGTGATATTCAATGCACTTTCATGAGTTTTCATGAAAAAATATTGAAACTTTCAAAGATCATTTTTTTCTTAGTTCAGATGTGATATTCAATGCACTTTCATGAGTTTTCATGAAAAAATATTGAAACTTTCAAAGATCATTTTTTTCTTACTTCAGATGTGATATTCAATGCACTTTCATGAGTTTTCATGAAAAAATACTGAAACTTTCAAAGATCATTTTTTTCTTACTTGAGATGTGATATTCACTGCACTTTCATGAGTTTTCATGAAAAAATATTGAAACTTTCAAAGATCATTTTTTTCTTAGTTCAGATGTGATATTCGATGCACTTTCATAAGTTTTCATGAAAAAATATTGAAACTTTCAAAGATCATTTTTTTCTTACTTCAGATGTGATATTCAATGCACTTGCATGAGTTTTCATGAAAAAATATTGAAACTTTCAAAGATCATTTTTTTCTTACTTCAAATGTGATATTCAATGCACTTTCATGAGTTTTCATGAAAAAATATTGAAACTTTCAAAGATCATTTTTTTCTTACTTGAGATGTGATATTCAATGCTCTTTCATGAGTTTTCATGAAAAAATATTGAAACTTTCAAAGATCATTTTTTTCTTAGTTCAGATGTGATATTCAATGCACTTTCATAAGTTTTCATGAAAAAATATTGAAACTTTCAAAGATCATTTTTTTCTTAGTTCAGATGTGATATTCAATGCACTTTCATAAGTTTTCATGAAAAAATATTGAAACTTTCAAAGATCATTTTTTTCTTACTTCAGATGTGATATTCAATGCACTTTCATGAGTTTTCATGAAAAAATATTGAAACTTTCAAAGATCATTTTTTTCTTACTTCAGATGTGATATTCAATGCACTTTTATGAGTTTTCATGAAAAAATATTGAAACTTTCAAAGATCATTTTTTTCTTAGTTCAGATGTGATATTCAATGCACTTTCATGAGTTTTCATGAAAAAAATATTGAAACTTTCAAAGATCATTTTTTTCTTACTTGAGATGTGATATTCAATGCACTTTCATGAGTTTTCATGAAAAAATATTGAAACTTTCAAAGATCATTTTTTTCTTACTTCAGATGTGATATTCAATTCACTTGCATGAGTTTTCATGAAAAAATATTGAAACTTTCAAAGATCATTTTTTTCTTACTTCAGATGTGATATTCAATGCACTTTCATGAGTTTTCATGAAAAAATATTGAAACTTTCAAAGATCATTTTTTTCTTACTTCAGATGTGATATTCAATGCACTTTCATGAGTTTTCATGAAAAAATATTGAAACTTTCAAAGATCATTTTTTTCTTAGTTCAGATGTTGTGACGAACCACAAATAAGGAAACGAGTTGATACGGCAGGCGCTTCAATCTGTATTTCCAAAACACGTTGAAAATGGCGAAATATACAGACGGAGCCAAAATTGACGTTATCGCGGCTACGATTTCTTCTATAATGCCGCCACCGCCTCATTCTTCTTCCACACCTGTCCTCTTCCCCGGTTGCCGCATCTTTCATTTTGCGGCCAGCGATCTGGTCCGCAACAGTCCAGCGGGGCCCAACAGCTGTGATTACTCCTTGGCGGATTCTGAAATTAAGCAAAGTTTGGTAACGGGTCTTTTATATTCCGATGTCGCCGTCTTAACAAGAGCCTGTCGAACACGCAGCGGTAGTAGCAGGCGGGTGTACTCTTGCACTAGTTGAGGCGCCCATAAACTCCTCCGCTCCAACGATTCCTTCGATCCAACGGTCGAAATCTGCCAGTCCAGGGATCTTGGGACGAAGTGGATAGGCAAATCTGCCCCACTCTCTCTGTAGTTCATTCGGGAGGACTCGTACTAACTGGCTCACGATGTTTGAGTATGACGTTGCGCCCTGTTGATCGACACTCGTTACTGCGTCTTTTACCAGCGCGGCCATGTTGATAAGGGCTCGTAAGTCTCCTGACTTAAATGGCTGGAGCGCTAACAATTCTTGAATGTGAGCGTGAATGATCCCTTGAACGTTGCCGAATCGGTGGTTGAGTGTTTCCCACGTTTCGTTATACACGGCCGATGTCCTAAACAAATTTGACACTCTTCTCCTAACACCAGGCTCCAGGTTGTCACGCAGAGCTATCATTTTCATTAAGTCGGGCATGCGGCTGTCATGAACGACCGCTTTGAATGACAGTGAGAATTCTGGCCACGTCCTTGGGTCCCCGTTGAACGGCTTGATGGTAATTTTAGGCCAGCATCCTGTAGGTATCTTATCTTCCCCTGGCGCAACATTCAATAGCGTCGATGACAAGCCCGGCGCAAATGCGGATTTGGATGAGAGACCTTCCAGCTGGCGGTGGAATTCAATCTGCAAGGTGAGGTCTTCTTGTTCTCGCTTGCTCCGTTGGCGCACGTCCTCCAGTTTTACGTCGTCGCTGTCCATCGTCTTGTCTCTCTTCTCCTTTCGTAGATATGCTTTTGCTGCCTGTTTGCATCCGTTGAACAACTCCGTCACTTCTGACTCCCATTGATTGGCTGCTCCTTGCTGCTCCTCGCTGAGGGTCGCAGCTCGCTTATATTTGCCATTTAGTGTAATCGCTTCACTGTAAGCATCTTCTAGCACAGCTAATGCTACGGCTACCTCTTCATTAGGGGCCGCGTTCTCGACCAAGGAGCTCAATTGATTTGCCTTTCGAGTGTGAGCTCGTTTCGCCTTGGTGCGAAGCGCCAGAGTTACTTTGGGGTCGACGGCCCCTTCGTCACTTTCACTGGATGATACCATTTTTGCCTAGTCTTAGACACACTCTTGGTGCAATCTAGAATTCACAACACGTTAGTTTATTTATCGAAATGAGTTATCCGTAATGATTGTTACCAGAGCGACTTAAAAATCGATTAATTTTAACGAGGTCCGTCCACGACTTTCTGGATTACCTCCAGTTACGAGTGCCCTTGGGCTACGAATTTCCTGAATCTTATTCAGAAGCGATTATTTTTTACTACTGAGTCACCACATTTTGGATTGTATTTGTGTATTCCGCTTGGGATTGACTGTTGACGAGCCAAACAGTTGTCTTTGACGGAGCCAGAATAGTGGTGATCAGCAGTTTCGAATTACCTGAACAAAGTCCAGAAACGATTAGCAATGCGGGTTTATTTTGTACGATTATATCATCGGGTCGATCTTTGCACCTTTCGGTGTCGAGTTGAAATCACGAAATTCGCGACTAAGACCAAATTTTCATTCGCCGAATTGAACCAACTTTCAATATACTTTCGTACCCTTAAGCTCGAAATCTACGGCCATCGCATTAGTTTAAAATTTACACTAGACTTTGTCGGGGATTGAACAATCCGAAGCCTTGGAATTCAAAAGTCAATATGCTAACCACTCTGCTGATCCCTCCCTACTTCCCGGCTTGCAGCACTATTCTTTGAGCATTCCCGCACTTTTATTTCCCAGGGCGCCCCTCGCGGATGGTGTTGAAACCATAGGTATGGGGGAGGTATTAGGGCCAAGATAAGGGCACATGGCGGGATCATTCCAGACGAAGCCGATTCTGACCCGGCGGGAAATTTGGCTGTCCGTCACAGCCGCTAATGCTTAACACAACTTTATCAGCTCAACATGACGAATTCTTCGAAGTTCGAAAATATTTTATAAGATAATCACGGGGGCACGAATACTTAATGTATCGATAGAGTGTAGTTGCGTGATCCGCCCATTTCCATTTCTGAGCAATCTTTTACCTCCCCCTTGTCTGGTAAATTTAGAAAACCCGACTAGGATATTTTTATTCATCACTACGCTAAACGCAAATTTCATATCGGGTAAAAATTACGAATTTCGAGACTTACTTTGCACCACGTCCGAGTCGACTGACAGAGGGGGCGTAACTTCACAGGTACTGTCTGGATCGGCACCCTTGTCCCGGGTTTCGGCACCAAAATGTGACGAACCACAAATAAGGAAACGAGTTGATACGGCAGGCGCTTCAATCTGTATTTCCAAAACACGTTGAAAATGGCGAAATATACAGACGGAGCCAAAATTGACGTTATCGCGGCTACGATTTCTTCTATAATGCCGCCACCGCCTCATTCTTCTTCCACACCTGTCCTCTTCCCCGGTTGCCGCATCTTTCATTTTGCGGCCAGCGATCTGGTCCGCAACAGATGTGATATTCGATGCACTTTCATAAGTTTTCATGAAAAAATATTGAAACTTTCAAAGATCATTTTTTTCTTACTTGAGATGTGATATTCAATGCACTTTCATGAGTTTTCATGAAAAAATATTGAAACTTTCAAAGATCATTTTTTTCTTACTTCAGATGTGATATTCAATGCACTTTCATGAGTTTTCATGAAAAAATATTGAAACTTTCAAAGATCATTTTTTTCTTACTTCAGATGTGATATTCAATGCACTTTCATGAGTTTTCATGAAAAAATATTGAAACTTTCAAAGATCATTTTTTTCTTACTTCAGATGTGATATTCAATGCACTTTCATGAGTTTTCATGAAAAAATATTGAAACTTTCAAAGATCATTTTTTTCTTACTTCAGATGTGATATTCAATGCACTTTTATGAGTTTTCATGAAAAAATATTGAAACTTTCAAAGATCATTTTTTTCTTACTTGAGATGTGATATTCAATGCACTTTCATGAGTTTTCATGAAAAAATATTGAAACTTTCAAAGGTCATTTTTTTCTTACTTCAGATGTGATATTCAATGCACTTTCATGAGTTTTCATGAAAAAATATTGAAACTTTCAAAGATCATTTTTTTCTTAGTTCAGATGTGATATTCAATGCACTTGCATGAGTTTTCATGAAAAAATATTGAAACTTTCAAAGATCATTTTTTTCTTACTTGAGATGTGATATTCAATGCACTTGCATGAGTTTTCATGAAAAAATATTGAAACTTTCAAAGATCATTTTTTTCTTACTTGAGATGTGATATTCAATGCACTTTCATGAGTTTTCATGAAAAAAATATTGAAACTTTCAAAGATCATTTTTTTCTTAGTTCAGATGTGATATTCAATGCACTTTCATGAGTTTTCATGAAAAAATATTGAAACTTTCAAAGATCATTTTTTTCTTACTTCAGATGTGATATTCAATGCACTTTCATGAGTTTTCATGAAAAAATATTGAAACTTTCAAAGATCATTTTTTTCTTAGTTCAGATGTGATATTCAATGCACTTGCATGAGTTTTCATGAAAAAATATTGAAACTTTCAAAGATCATTTTTTTCTTACTTGAGATGTGATATTCAATGCACTTGCATGAGTTTTCATGAAAAAATATTGAAACTTTCAAAGATCATTTTTTTCTTACTTGAGATGTGATATTCAATGCACTTTCATGAGTTTTCATGAAAAAATATTGAAACTTTCAAAGATCATTTTTTTCTTAGTTCAGATGTGATATTCAATGCACTTTCATGAGTTTTCATGAAAAAATATTGAAACTTTCAAAGATCATTTTTTTCTTACTTCAGATGTGATATTCAATGCACTTTTATGAGTTTTCATGAAAAAATATTGAAACTTTCAAAGATCATTTTTTTCTTAGTTCAGATGTGATATTCAATGCACTTTCATGAGTTTTCATGAAAAAATATTGAAACTTTCAAAGATCATTTTTTTCTTACTTGAGATGTGATATTCAATGCACTTTCATGAGTTTTCATGAAAAAATATTGAAACTTTCAAAGATCATTTTTTTCTTACTTCAGATGTGATATTCAATGCACTTTCATGAGTTTTCATGAAAAAATATTGGAACTTTCAAAGATCATTTTTTTCTTACTTCAGATGTGATATTCAATGCACTTTCATGAGTTTTCATGAAAAAATATTGAAACTTTCAAAGATCATTTTTTTCTTACTTGAGATGTGATATTCAATGTACTATCATGAGTTTTCATGAAAAAATATTGAAACTTTCAAAGATCATTTTTTTCTTAGTTCAGATGTGATATTCAATGCACTTTCATGAGTTTTCATGAAAAAATACTGAAACTTTCAAAGATCATTTTTTTCTTACTTGAGATGTGATATTCAATGCACTTTCATGAGTTTTCATGAAAAAATATTGAAACTTTCAAAGATCATTTTTTTCTTACTTCAGATGTGATATTCAATGCACTTTCATGAGTTTTCATGAAAAAATATTGAAACTTTCAAAGATCATTTTTTTCTTACTTCAGATGTGATATTCAATGCACTTTCATGAGTTTTCATGAAAAAATATTGAAACTTTCAAAGATCATTTTTTTCTTACTTGAGATGTGATATTCAATGTACTTTCATGAGTTTTCATGAAAAAATATTGAAACTTTCAAAGATCATTTTTTTTCTTAGTTCAGATGTGATATTCAATGCACTTTCATGAGTTTTCATGAAAAAATACTGAAACTTTCAAAGATCATTTTTTTCTTACTTGAGATGTGATATTCAATGCACTTTCATGAGTTTTCATGAAAAAATATTGAAACTTTCAAAGATCATTTTTTTCTTACTTCAGATGTGATATTCAATGCACTTTCATGAGTTTTCATGAAAAAATATTGAAACTTTCAAAGATCATTTTTTTTCTTACTTCAGATGTGATATTCAATGCACTTTCATGAGTTTTCATGAAAAAATACTGAAACTTTCAAAGATCATTTTTTTCTTACTTCAGATGTGATATTCAATGCACTTGCATGAGTTTTCATGAAAAAATATTGAAACTTTCAAAGATCATTTTTTTTCTTACTTCAAATGTGATATTCAATGCACTTTCATGAGTTTTCATGAAAAAATATTGAAACTTTCAAAGATCATTTTTTTCTTACTTGAGATGTGATATTCAATGTACTTTCATGAGTTTTCATGAAAAAATATTGAAACTTTCAAAGATCATTTTTTTCTTAGTTCAGATGTGATATTCAATGCACTTTCATGAGTTTTCATGAAAAAATACTGAAACTTTCAAAGATCATTTTTTTTCTTACTTGAGATGTGATATTCAATGCACTTTCATGAGTTTTCATGAAAAAATATTGAAACTTTCAAAGATCATTTTTTTCTTACTTCAGATGTGATATTCAATGCACTTTCATGAGTTTTCATGAAAAAATACTGAAACTTTCAAAGATCATTTTTTTCTTAGTTCAGATGTGATATTCAATGCACTTTCATGAGTTTTCATGAAAAAAATATTGAAACTTTAAAAGATCATTTTTTTCTTACTTCAGATGTGATATTCAATGCACTTTCATGAGTTTTCATGAAAAAATATTAAAACTTTCAAAGATCATTTTTTTCTTACTTCAGATGTGATATTCAATGCACTTTCATGAGTTTTCATGAAAAAATATTGAAACTTTCAAAGATCATTTTTTTCTTACTTGAGATGTGATATTCAATGTACTTTCATGAGTTTTCATGAAAAAATATTGAAACTTTCAAAGATCATTTTTTTCTTAGTTCAGATGTGATATTCAATGCACTTTCATGAGTTTTCATGAAAAAATACTGAAACTTTCAAAGATCATTTTTTTTCTTACTTGAGATGTGATATTCAATGCACTTTCATGAGTTTTCATGAAAAAATATTGAAACTTTCAAAGATCATTTTTTTCTTAGTTCAGATGTGATATTCAATGCACTTTCATAAGTTTTCATGAAAAAATATTGAAACTTTCAAAGATCATTTTTTTCTTACTTGAGATGTGATATTCAATGCACTTTCATGAGTTTTCATGAAAAAATATTGAAACTTTCAAAGATCATTTTTTTCTTACTTCAGATGTGATATTCAATGCACTTTCATGAGTTTTCATGAAAAAATATTGAAACTTTCAAAGATCATTTTTTTCTTACTTCAGATGTGATATTCAATGCACTTTCATGAGTTTTCATGAAAAAATATTGAAAATTTCAAAGATCATTTTTTTCTTACTTCAGATGTGATATTCAATGCACTTTCATGAGTTTTCATGAAAAAATATTGAAACTTTCAAAGATCATTTTTTTCTTACTTCAGATGTGATATTCAATGCACTTGCATGAGTTTTCATGAAAAAATATTGAAACTTTCAAAGATCATTTTTTTCTTACTTCAGATGTGATATTCAATGCACTTTTATGAGTTTTCATGAAAAAATATTGAAACTTTCAAAGATCATTTTTTTCTTAGTTCAGATGTGATATTCAATGCACTTTCATGAGTTTTCATGAAAAAATATTGAAACTTTCAAAGATCATTTTTTTCTTACTTGAGATGTGATATTTAATGCACTTTCATGAGTTTTCATGAAAAAATATTGAAACTTTCAAAGATCATTTTTTTCTTACTTCAGATGTGATATTCAATGCACTTGCATGAGTTTTCATGAAAAAATATTGAAACTTTCAAAGATCATTTTTTTCTTACTTCAAATGTGATATTCAATGCACTTTCATGAGTTTTCATGAAAAAATATTGAAACTTTCAAAGATCATTTTTTTCTTACTTGAGATGTGATATTCAATGTACTTTCATGAGTTTTCATGAAAAAATATTGAAACTTTCAAAGATCATTTTTTTCTTAGTTCAGATGTGATATTCAATGCACTTTCATGAGTTTTCATGAAAAAATACTGAAACTTTCAAAGATCATTTTTTTCTTACTTGAGATGTGATATTCAATGCACTTTCATGAGTTTTCATGAAAAAATATTGAAACTTTCAAAGATCATTTTTTTCTTACTTCAGATGTGATATTCAATGCACTTTCATGAGTTTTCATGAAAAAATACTGAAACTTTCAAAGATCATTTTTTTCTTAGTTCAGATGTGATATTCAATGCACTTTCATGAGTTTTCATGAAAAAAATATTGAAACTTTAAAAGATCATTTTTTTCTTACTTCAGATGTGATATTCAATGCACTTTCATGAGTTTTCATGAAAAAATATTAAAACTTTCAAAGATCATTTTTTTCTTACTTCAGATGTGATATTCAATGCACTTTCATGAGTTTTCATGAAAAAATATTGAAACTTTCAAAGATCATTTTTTTCTTACTTGAGATGTGATATTCAATGTACTTTCATGAGTTTTCATGAAAAAATATTGAAACTTTCAAAGATCATTTTTTTCTTAGTTCAGATGTGATATTCAATGCACTTTCATGAGTTTTCATGAAAAAATACTGAAACTTTCAAAGATCATTTTTTTCTTACTTGAGATGTGATATTCAATGCACTTTCATGAGTTTTCATGAAAAAATATTGAAACTTTCAAAGATCATTTTTTTCTTAGTTCAGATGTGATATTCAATGCACTTTCATAAGTTTTCATGAAAAAATATTGAAACTTTCAAAGATCATTTTTTTCTTACTTGAGATGTGATATTCAATGCACTTTCATGAGTTTTCATGAAAAAATATTGAAACTTTCAAAGATCATTTTTTTCTTACTTCAGATGTGATATTCAATGCACTTTCATGAGTTTTCATGAAAAAATATTGAAACTTTCAAAGATCATTTTTTTCTTACTTCAGATGTGATATTCAATGCACTTTCATGAGTTTTCATGAAAAAATATTGAAAATTTCAAAGATCATTTTTTTCTTACTTCAGATGTGATATTCAATGCACTTTCATGAGTTTTCATGAAAAAATATTGAAACTTTCAAAGATCATTTTTTTCTTACTTCAGATGTGATATTCAATGCACTTGCATGAGTTTTCATGAAAAAATATTGAAACTTTCAAAGATCATTTTTTTCTTACTTCAGATGTGATATTCAATGCACTTTTATGAGTTTTCATGAAAAAATATTGAAACTTTCAAAGATCATTTTTTTCTTAGTTCAGATGTGATATTCAATGCACTTTCATGAGTTTTCATGAAAAAATATTGAAACTTTCAAAGATCATTTTTTTTCTTACTTGAGATGTGATATTTAATGCACTTTCATGAGTTTTCATGAAAAAATATTGAAACTTTCAAAGATCATTTTTTTCTTACTTCAGATGTGATATTCAATGCACTTTCATGAGTTTTCATGAAAAAATATTGAAACTTTCAAAGATCATTTTTTTCTTACTTCAGATGTGATATTCAATGCACTTTCATGAGTTTTCATGAAAAAATATTGAAACTTTCAAAGATCATTTTTTTCTTACTTCAGATGTGATATTCAATGCATTTGCATGAGTTTTCATGAAAAAATATTGAAACTTTCAAAGATCATTTTTTTCTTACTTCAAATGTGATATTCAATGCACTTTCATGAGTTTTCATGAAAAAATATTGAAACTTTCAAAGATCATTTTTTTCTTACTTGAGATGTGATATTCAATGCACTTTCATGAGTTTTCATGAAAAAATATTGAAACTTTCAAAGATCATTTTTTTCTTAGTTCAGATGTGATATTCAATGCACTTTCATGAGTTTTCATGAAAAAATATTGAAACTTTCAAAGATCATTTTTTTCTTACTTCAGATGTGATATTCAATGCACTTTCATGAGTTTTCATGAAAAAATACTGAAACTTTCAAAGATCATTTTTTTCTTACTTGAGATGTGATATTCACTGCACTTTCATGAGTTTTCATGAAAAAATATTGAAACTTTCAAAGATCATTTTTTTCTTAGTTCAGATGTGATATTCGATGCACTTTCATAAGTTTTCATGAAAAAAATATTGAAACTTTCAAAGATCATTTTTTTCTTACTTCAGATGTGATATTCAATGCACTTGCATGAGTTTTCATGAAAAAATATTGAAACTTTCAAAGATCATTTTTTTCTTACTTCAAATGTGATATTCAATGCACTTTCATGAGTTTTCATGAAAAAATATTGAAACTTTCAAAGATCATTTTTTTCTTACTTGAGATGTGATATTCAATGCTCTTTCATGAGTTTTCATGAAAAAATATTGAAACTTTCAAAGATCATTTTTTTCTTAGTTCAGATGTGATATTCAATGCACTTTCATAAGTTTTCATGAAAAAATATTGAAACTTTCAAAGATCATTTTTTTCTTAGTTCAGATGTGATATTCAATGCACTTTCATAAGTTTTCATGAAAAAATATTGAAACTTTCAAAGATCATTTTTTTCTTACTTCAGATGTGATATTCAATGCACTTTTATGAGTTTTCATGAAAAAATATTGAAACTTTCAAAGATCATTTTTTTCTTAGTTCAGATGTGATATTCAATGCACTTTCATGAGTTTTCATGAAAAAATATTGAAACTTTCAAAGATCATTTTTTTCTTACTTGAGATGTGATATTCAATGCACTTTCATGAGTTTTCATGAAAAAATATTGAAACTTTCAAAGATCATTTTTTTCTTACTTCAGATGTGATATTCAATGCACTTGCATGAGTTTTCATGAAAAAATATTGAAACTTTCAAAGATCATTTTTTTCTTACTTCAGATGTGATATTCAATGCACTTTCATGAGTTTTCATGAAAAAATATTGAAACTTTCAAAGATCATTTTTTTCTTACTTCAGATGTGATATTCAATGCACTTTCATGAGTTTTCATGAAAAAATATTGAAACTTTCAAAGATCATTTTTTTCTTAGTTCAGATGTTGTGACGAACCACAAATAAGGAAACGAGTTGATACGGCAGGCGCTTCAATCTGTATTTCCAAAACACGTTGAAAATGGCGAAATATACAGACGGAGCCAAAATTGACGTTATCGCGGCTACGATTTCTTCTATAATGCCGCCACCGCCTCATTCTTCTTCCACACCTGTCCTCTTCCCCGGTTGCCGCATCTTTCATTTTGCGGCCAGCGATCTGGTCCGCAACAGTCCAGCGGGGCCCAACAGCTGTGATTACTCCTTGGCGGATTCTGAAATTAAGCAAAGTTTGGTAACGGGTCTTTTATATTCCGATGTCGCCGTCTTAACAAGAGCCTGTCGAACACGCAGCGGTAGTAGCAGGCGGGTGTACTCTTGCACTAGTTGAGGCGCCCATAAACTCCTCCGCTCCAACGATTCCTTCGATCCAACGGTCGAAATCTGCCAGTCCAGGGATCTTGGGACGAAGTGGATAGGCAAATCTGCCCCACTCTCTCTGTAGTTCATTCGGGAGGACTCGTACTAACTGGCTCACGATGTTTGAGTATGACGTTGCGCCCTGTTGATCGACACTCGTTACTGCGTCTTTTACCAGCGCGGCCATGTTGATAAGGGCTCGTAAGTCTCCTGACTTAAATGGCTGGAGCGCTAACAATTCTTGAATGTGAGCGTGAATGATCCCTTGAACGTTGCCGAATCGGTGGTTGAGTGTTTCCCACGTTTCGTTATACACGGCCGATGTCCTAAACAAATTTGACACTCTTCTCCTAACACCAGGCTCCAGGTTGTCACGCAGAGCTATCATTTTCATTAAGTCGGGCATGCGGCTGTCATGAACGACCGCTTTGAATGACAGTGAGAATTCTGGCCACGTCCTTGGGTCCCCGTTGAACGGCTTGATGGTAATTTTAGGCCAGCATCCTGTAGGTATCTTATCTTCCCCTGGCGCAACATTCAATAGCGTCGATGACAAGCCCGGCGCAAATGCGGATTTGGATGAGAGACCTTCCAGCTGGCGGTGGAATTCAATCTGCAAGGTGAGGTCTTCTTGTTCTCGCTTGCTCCGTTGGCGCACGTCCTCCAGTTTTACGTCGTCGCTGTCCATCGTCTTGTCTCTCTTCTCCTTTCGTAGATATGCTTTTGCTGCCTGTTTGCATCCGTTGAACAACTCCGTCACTTCTGACTCCCATTGATTGGCTGCTCCTTGCTGCTCCTCGCTGAGGGTCGCAGCTCGCTTATATTTGCCATTTAGTGTAATCGCTTCACTGTAAGCATCTTCTAGCACAGCTAATGCTACGGCTACCTCTTCATTAGGGGCCGCGTTCTCGACCAAGGAGCTCAATTGATTTGCCTTTCGAGTGTGAGCTCGTTTCGCCTTGGTGCGAAGCGCCAGAGTTACTTTGGGGTCGACGGCCCCTTCGTCACTTTCACTGGATGATACCATTTTTGCCTAGTCTTAGACACACTCTTGGTGCAATCTAGAATTCACAACACGTTAGTTTATTTATCGAAATGAGTTATCCGTAATGATTGTTACCAGAGCGACTTAAAAATCGATTAATTTTAACGAGGTCCGTCCACGACTTTCTGGATTACCTCCAGTTACGAGTGCCCTTGGGCTACGAATTTCCTGAATCTTATTCAGAAGCGATTATTTTTTACTACTGAGTCACCACATTTTGGATTGTATTTGTGTATTCCGCTTGGGATTGACTGTTGACGAGCCAAACAGTTGTCTTTGACGGAGCCAGAATAGTGGTGATCAGCAGTTTCGAATTACCTGAACAAAGTCCAGAAACGATTAGCAATGCGGGTTTATTTTGTACGATTATATCATCGGGTCGATCTTTGCACCTTTCGGTGTCGAGTTGAAATCACGAAATTCGCGACTAAGACCAAATTTTCATTCGCCGAATTGAACCAACTTTCAATATACTTTCGTACCCTTAAGCTCGAAATCTACGGCCATCGCATTAGTTTAAAATTTACACTAGACTTTGTCGGGGATTGAACAATCCGAAGCCTTGGAATTCAAAAGTCAATATGCTAACCACTCTGCTGATCCCTCCCTACTTCCCGGCTTGCAGCACTATTCTTTGAGCATTCCCGCACTTTTATTTCCCAGGGCGCCCCTCGCGGATGGTGTTGAAACCATAGGTATGGGGGAGGTATTAGGGCCAAGATAAGGGCACATGGCGGGATCATTCCAGACGAAGCCGATTCTGACCCGGCGGGAAATTTGGCTGTCCGTCACAGCCGCTAATGCTTAACACAACTTTATCAGCTCAACATGACGAATTCTTCGAAGTTCGAAAATATTTTATAAGATAATCACGGGGGCACGAATACTTAATGTATCGATAGAGTGTAGTTGCGTGATCCGCCCATTTCCATTTCTGAGCAATCTTTTACCTCCCCCTTGTCTGGTAAATTTAGAAAACCCGACTAGGATATTTTTATTCATCACTACGCTAAACGCAAATTTCATATCGGGTAATAATTACGAATTTCGAGACTTACTTTGCACCACGTCCGAGTCGACTGACAGAGGGGGCGTAACTTCACAGGTACTGTCTGGATCGGCACCCTTGTCCCGGGTTTCGGCACCAAAATGTGACGAACCACAAATAAGGAAACGAGTTGATACGGCAGGCGCTTCAATCTGTATTTCCAAAACACGTTGAAAATGGCGAAATATACAGACGGAGCCAAAATTGACGTTATCGCGGCTACGATTTCTTCTATAATGCCGCCACCGCCTCATTCTTCTTCCACACCTGTCCTCTTCCCCGGTTGCCGCATCTTTCATTTTGCGGCCAGCGATCTGGTCCGCAACAGATGTGATATTCGATGCACTTTCATAAGTTTTCATGAAAAAATATTGAAACTTTCAAAGATCATTTTTTTCTTACTTGAGATGTGATATTCAATGCACTTTCATGAGTTTTCATGAAAAAATATTGAAACTTTCAAAGATCATTTTTTTCTTACTTCAGATGTGATATTCAATGCACTTTCATGAGTTTTCATGAAAAAATATTGAAACTTTCAAAGATCATTTTTTTCTTACTTCAGATGTGATATTCAATGCACTTTCATGAGTTTTCATGAAAAAATATTGAAACTTTCAAAGATCATTTTTTTCTTACTTCAGATGTGATATTCAATGCACTTTCATGAGTTTTCATGAAAAAATATTGAAACTTTCAAAGATCATTTTTTTCTTACTTCAGATGTGATATTCAATGCACTTTTATGAGTTTTCATGAAAAAATATTGAAACTTTCAAAGATCATTTTTTTCTTACTTGAGATGTGATATTCAATGCACTTTCATGAGTTTTCATGAAAAAATATTGAAACTTTCAAAGGTCATTTTTTTCTTACTTCAGATGTGATATTCAATGCACTTTCATGAGTTTTCATGAAAAAATATTGAAACTTTCAAAGATCATTTTTTTCTTAGTTCAGATGTGATATTCAATGCACTTGCATGAGTTTTCATGAAAAAATATTGAAACTTTCAAAGATCATTTTTTTCTTACTTGAGATGTGATATTCAATGCACTTGCATGAGTTTTCATGAAAAAATATTGAAACTTTCAAAGATCATTTTTTTCTTACTTGAGATGTGATATTCAATGCACTTTCATGAGTTTTCATGAAAAAATATTGAAACTTTCAAAGATCATTTTTTTCTTAGTTCAGATGTGATATTCAATGCACTTTCATGAGTTTTCATGAAAAAATATTGAAACTTTCAAAGATCATTTTTTTCTTACTTCAGATGTGATATTCAATGCACTTTCATGAGTTTTCATGAAAAAATATTGAAACTTTCAAAGATCATTTTTTTCTTAGTTCAGATGTGATATTCAATGCACTTGCATGAGTTTTCATGAAAAAATATTGAAACTTTCAAAGATCATTTTTTTCTTACTTGAGATGTGATATTCAATGCACTTGCATGAGTTTTCATGAAAAAATATTGAAACTTTCAAAGATCATTTTTTTCTTACTTGAGATGTGATATTCAATGCACTTTCATGAGTTTTCATGAAAAAATATTGAAACTTTCAAAGATCATTTTTTTCTTAGTTCAGATGTGATATTCAATGCACTTTCATGAGTTTTCATGAAAAAATATTGAAACTTTCAAAGATCATTTTTTTCTTACTTCAGATGTGATATTCAATGCACTTTTATGAGTTTTCATGAAAAAATATTGAAACTTTCAAAGATCATTTTTTTTCTTAGTTCAGATGTGATATTCAATGCACTTTCATGAGTTTTCATGAAAAAATATTGAAACTTTCAAAGATCATTTTTTTCTTACTTGAGATGTGATATTCAATGCACTTTCATGAGTTTTCATGAAAAAATATTGAAACTTTCAAAGATCATTTTTTTCTTACTTCAGATGTGATATTCAATGCACTTTCATGAGTTTTCATGAAAAAATATTGGAACTTTCAAAGATCATTTTTTTCTTACTTCAGATGTGATATTCAATGCACTTTCATGAGTTTTCATGAAAAAATATTGAAACTTTCAAAGATCATTTTTTTTCTTACTTGAGATGTGATATTCAATGTACTATCATGAGTTTTCATGAAAAAATATTGAAACTTTCAAAGATCATTTTTTTCTTAGTTCAGATGTGATATTCAATGCACTTTCATGAGTTTTCATGAAAAAATACTGAAACTTTCAAAGATCATTTTTTTCTTACTTGAGATGTGATATTCAATGCACTTTCATGAGTTTTCATGAAAAAATATTGAAACTTTCAAAGATCATTTTTTTCTTACTTCAGATGTGATATTCAATGCACTTTCATGAGTTTTCATGAAAAAAATATTGAAACTTTCAAAGATCATTTTTTTCTTACTTCAGATGTGATATTCAATGCACTTTCATGAGTTTTCATGAAAAAATATTGAAACTTTCAAAGATCATTTTTTTCTTACTTGAGATGTGATATTCAATGTACTTTCATGAGTTTTCATGAAAAAATATTGAAACTTTCAAAGATCATTTTTTTCTTAGTTCAGATGTGATATTCAATGCACTTTCATGAGTTTTCATGAAAAAATACTGAAACTTTCAAAGATCATTTTTTTCTTACTTGAGATGTGATATTCAATGCACTTTCATGAGTTTTCATGAAAAAATATTGAAACTTTCAAAGATCATTTTTTTCTTACTTCAGATGTGATATTCAATGCACTTTCATGAGTTTTCATGAAAAAATATTGAAACTTTCAAAGATCATTTTTTTCTTACTTCAGATGTGATATTCAATGCACTTTCATGAGTTTTCATGAAAAAATACTGAAACTTTCAAAGATCATTTTTTTCTTACTTCAGATGTGATATTCAATGCACTTGCATGAGTTTTCATGAAAAAATATTGAAACTTTCAAAGATCATTTTTTTCTTACTTCAAATGTGATATTCAATGCACTTTCATGAGTTTTTCATGAAAAAATATTGAAACTTTCAAAGATCATTTTTTTCTTACTTGAGATGTGATATTCAATGTACTTTCATGAGTTTTCATGAAAAAATATTGAAACTTTCAAAGATCATTTTTTTCTTAGTTCAGATGTGATATTCAATGCACTTTCATGAGTTTTCATGAAAAAATACTGAAACTTTCAAAGATCATTTTTTTCTTACTTGAGATGTGATATTCAATGCACTTTCATGAGTTTTCATGAAAAAATATTGAAACTTTCAAAGATCATTTTTTTCTTACTTCAGATGTGATATTCAATGCACTTTCATGAGTTTTCATGAAAAAATACTGAAACTTTCAAAGATCATTTTTTTCTTAGTTCAGATGTGATATTCAATGCACTTTCATGAGTTTTCATGAAAAAAATATTGAAACTTTAAAAGATCATTTTTTTCTTACTTCAGATGTGATATTCAATGCACTTTCATGAGTTTTCATGAAAAAATATTAAAACTTTCAAAGATCATTTTTTTCTTACTTCAGATGTGATATTCAATGCACTTTCATGAGTTTTCATGAAAAAATATTGAAACTTTCAAAGATCATTTTTTTCTTACTTGAGATGTGATATTCAATGTACTTTCATGAGTTTTCATGAAAAAATATTGAAACTTTCAAAGATCATTTTTTTCTTAGTTCAGATGTGATATTCAATGCACTTTCATGAGTTTTCATGAAAAAATACTGAAACTTTCAAAGATCATTTTTTTTCTTACTTGAGATGTGATATTCAATGCACTTTCATGAGTTTTCATGAAAAAATATTGAAACTTTCAAAGATCATTTTTTTCTTAGTTCAGATGTGATATTCAATGCACTTTCATAAGTTTTCATGAAAAAATATTGAAACTTTCAAAGATCATTTTTTTCTTACTTGAGATGTGATATTCAATGCACTTTCATGAGTTTTCATGAAAAAATATTGAAACTTTCAAAGATCATTTTTTTCTTACTTCAGATGTGATATTCAATGCACTTTCATGAGTTTTCATGAAAAAATATTGAAACTTTCAAAGATCATTTTTTTCTTACTTCAGATGTGATATTCAATGCACTTTCATGAGTTTTCATGAAAAAATATTGAAAATTTCAAAGATCATTTTTTTCTTACTTCAGATGTGATATTCAATGCACTTTCATGAGTTTTCATGAAAAAATATTGAAACTTTCAAAGATCATTTTTTTCTTACTTCAGATGTGATATTCAATGCACTTTCATGAGTTTTCATGAAAAAATACTGAAACTTTCAAAGATCATTTTTTTCTTACTTCAGATGTGATATTCAATGCACTTGCATGAGTTTTCAAGAAAAAATATTGAAACTTTCAAAGATCATTTTTTTCTTACTTCAAATGTGATATTCAATGCACTTTCATGAGTTTTCATGAAAAAATATTGAAACTTTCAAAGATCATTTTTTTCTTACTTGAGATGTGATATTCAATGTACTTTCATGAGTTTTCATGAAAAAATATTGAAACTTTCAAAGATCATTTTTTTCTTAGTTCAGATGTGATATTCAATGCACTTTCATGAGTTTTCATGAAAAAATACTGAAACTTTCAAAGATCATTTTTTTCTTACTTGAGATGTGATATTCAATGCACTTTCATGAGTTTTCATGAAAAAATATTGAAACTTTCAAAGATCATTTTTTTCTTACTTCAGATGTGATATTCAATGCACTTTCATGAGTTTTCATGAAAAAATACTGAAACTTTCAAAGATCATTTTTTTCTTAGTTCAGATGTGATATTCAATGCACTTTCATGAGTTTTCATGAAAAAAATATTGAAACTTTCAAAGATCATTTTTTTCTTACTTCAGATGTGATATTCAATGCACTTTCATGAGTTTTCATGAAAAAATATTGAAACTTTCAAAGATCATTTTTTTCTTACTTGAGATGTGATATTCAATGCACTTTCATGAGTTTTCATGAAAAAATATTGAAACTTTCAAAGATCATTTTTTTCTTACTTGAGATGTGATATTCAATGCACTTTCATGAGTTTTCATGAAAAAATATTGAAACTTTCAAAGATGATCATTTTTTTCTTACTTCAGATGTGATATTCAATGCACTTGCATGAGTTTTCATGAAAAACTATTGAAACTTTCAAAGATCATTTTTTTCTTACTTCAAATGTGATATTCAATGCACTTTCATGAGTTTTCATGAAAAAATACTGAAACTTTCAAAGATCATTTTTTTCTTACTTGAGATGTGATATTCAATGCACTTTCATGAGTTTTCATGAAAAAATATTGAAACTTTCAAAGATCATTTTTTTCTTACTTCAGATGTGATATTCAATGCACTTTCATGAGTTTTCATGAAAAAATATTGAAACTTTCAAAGATCATTTTTTTCTTACTTCAGATGTGATATTCAATGCACTTTCATGAGTTTTCATGAAAAAATATTGAAACTTTCAAAGATCATTTTTTTCTTACTTGAGATGTGATATTCAATGTACTTTCATGAGTTTTCATGAAAAAATATTGAAACTTTCAAAGATCATTTTTTTCTTAGTTCAGATGTGATATTCAATGCACTTTCATGAGTTTTCATGAAAAAATACTGAAACTTTCAAAGATCATTTTTTTCTTACTTGAGATGTGATATTCAATGCACTTTCATGAGTTTTCATGAAAATATATTGAAACTTTCAAAGATCATTTTTTTCTTACTTCAGATGTGATATTCAATGCACTTTCATGAGTTTTCATGAAAAAATATTGAAACTTTCAAAGATCATTTTTTTCTTACTTCAGATGTGATATTCAATGCACTTTCATGAGTTTTCATGAAAAAATACTGAAACTTTCAAAGATCATTTTTTTCTTACTTCAGATGTGATATTCAATGCACTTGCATGAGTTTTCATGAAAAAATATTGAAACTTTCAAAGATCATTTTTTTCTTACTTCAAATGTGATATTCAATGCACTTTCATGAGTTTTCATGAAAAAATATTGAAACTTTCAAAGATCATTTTTTTCTTACTTGAGATGTGATATTCAATGTACTTTCATGAGTTTTCATGAAAAAATATTGAAACTTTCAAAGATCATTTTTTTCTTAGTTCAGATGTGATATTCAATGCACTTTCATGAGTTTTCATGAAAAAATACTGAAACTTTCAAAGATCATTTTTTTCTTACTTGAGATGTGATATTCAATGCACTTTCATGAGTTTTCATGAAAAAATTTTGAATTTTCAAAGATCATTTTTTTCTTACTTCAGATGTGATATTCAATGCACTTTCATGAGTTTTCATGAAAAAATACTGAAACTTTCAAAGATCATTTTTTTCTTAGTTCAGATGTGATATTCAATGCACTTTCATGAGTTTTCATGAAAAAAAATATTGAAACTTTAAAAGATCATTTTTTTCTTACTTCAGATGTGATATTCAATGCACTTTCATGAGTTTTCATGAAAAAATATTGAAACTTTCAAAGATCATTTTTTTCTTACTTGAGATGTGATATTCAATGCACTTTCATGAGTTTTCATGAAAAAATATTGAAACTTTCAAAGATCATTTTTTTCTTACTTGAGATGTGATATTCAATGCACTTTCATGAGTTTTCATGAAAAAATATTGAAACTTTCAAAGATCATTTTTTTCTTACTTCAAATGTGATATTCAATGCACTTTCATGAGTTTTCATGAAAAAATATTGAAACTTTCAAAGATCATTTTTTTCTTAGTTCAGATGTGATATTCAATGCACTTTCATAAGTTTTCATGAAAAAATATTGAAACTTTCAAAGATCATTTTTTTCTTACTTGAGATGTGATATTCAATGCACTTTCATGAGTTTTCATGAAAAAATATTGAAACTTTCAAAGATCATTTTTTTCTTACTTCAGATGTGATATTCAATGCACTTTCATGAGTTTTCATGAAAAAATATTGAAACTTTCAAAGATCATTTTTTTTCTTACTTCAGATGTGATATTCAATGCACTTTCATGAGTTTTTATGAAAAAATATTGAAACTTTCAAAGATCATTTTTTTCTTACTTCAGATGTGATATTCAATGCACTTTCATGAGTTTTCATGAAAAAATATTGAAACTTTCAAAGATCATTTTTTTCTTACTTCAGATGTGATATTCAATGCACTTTCATGAGTTTTCATGAAAAAATACTGAAACTTTCAAAGATCATTTTTTTCTTAGTTCAGATGTGATATTCAATGCACTTTCATGAGTTTTCATGAAAAAAATATTGAAACTTTCAAAGATCATTTTTTTCTTACTTCAGATGTGATATTCAATGCACTTTCATGAGTTTTCATGAAAAAATATTGAAACTTTCAAAGATCATTTTTTTCTTACTTGAGATGTGATATTCAATGCACTTTCATGAGTTTTCATGAAAAAATATTGAAACTTTCAAAGATCATTTTTTTCTTACTTGAGATGTGATATTCAATGCACTTTCATGAGTTTTCATGAAAAAATATTGAAACTTTCAAAGATGATCATTTTTTTTCTTACTTCAGATGTGATATTCAATGCACTTTCATGAGTTTTCATGAAAAAATACTGAAACTTTCAAAGATCATTTTTTTCTTACTTGAGATGTGATATTCAATGCACTTTCATGAGTTTTCATGAAAAAATATTGAAACTTTCAAAGATCATTTTTTTCTTACTTCAGATGTGATATTCAATGCACTTTCATGAGTTTTCATGAAAAAATATTGAAACTTTCAAAGATCATTTTTTTCTTACTTCAGATGTGATATTCAATGCACTTTCATGAGTTTTCATGAAAAAATATTGAAACTTTCAAAGATCATTTTTTTCTTACTTGAGATGTGATATTCAATGTACTTTCATGAGTTTTCATGAAAAAATATTGAAACTTTCAAAGATCATTTTTTTCTTAGTTCAGATGTGATATTCAATGCACTTTCATGAGTTTTCATGAAAAAATACTGAAACTTTCAAAGATCATTTTTTTCTTACTTGAGATGTGATATTCAATGCACTTTCATGAGTTTTCATGAAAAAATATTGAAACTTTCAAAGATCATTTTTTTCTTACTTCAGATGTGATATTCAATGCACTTTCATGAGTTTTCATGAAAAAATATTGAAACTTTCAAAGATCATTTTTTTCTTACTTCAGATGTGATATTCAATGCACTTTCATGAGTTTTCATGAAAAAATACTGAAACTTTCAAAGATCATTTTTTTCTTACTTCAGATGTGATATTCAATGCACTTGCATGAGTTTTCATGAAAAAATATTGAAACTTTCAAAGATCATTTTTTTCTTACTTCAAATGTGATATTCAATGCACTTTCATGAGTTTTCATGAAAAAATATTGAAACTTTCAAAGATCATTTTTTTCTTACTTGAGATGTGATATTCAATGCACTTTCATGAGTTTTCATGAAAAAATATTGAAACTTTCAAAGATCATTTTTTTTCTTACTTGAGATGTGATATTCAATGCACTTTCATGAGTTTTCATGAAAAAATATTGAAACTTTCAAAGATCATTTTTTTCTTACTTCAAATGTGATATTCAATGCACTTTCATGAGTTTTCATGAAAAAATATTGAAACTTTCAAAGATCATTTTTTTCTTAGTTCAGATGTGATATTCAATGCACTTTCATAAGTTTTCATGAAAAAATATTGAAACTTTCAAAGATCATTTTTTTCTTACTTGAGATGTGATATTCAATGCACTTTCATGAGTTTTCATGAAAAAATATTGAAACTTTCAAAGATCATTTTTTTCTTACTTCAGATGTGATATTCAATGCACTTTCATGAGTTTTCATGAAAAAATATTGAAACTTTCAAAGATCATTTTTTTCTTACTTCAGATGTGATATTCAATGCACTTTCATGAGTTTTTATGAAAAAATATTGAAACTTTCAAAGATCATTTTTTTCTTACTTCAGATGTGATATTCAATGCACTTTCATGAGTTTTCATGAAAAAATATTGAAACTTTCAAAGATCATTTTTTTCTTACTTCAGATGTGATATTCAATGCACTTTCATGAGTTTTCATGAAAAAATACTGAAACTTTCAAAGATCATTTTTTTCTTAGTTCAGATGTGATATTCAATGCACTTTCATGAGTTTTCATGAAAAAAATATTGAAACTTTCAAAGATCATTTTTTTCTTACTTCAGATGTGATATTCAATGCACTTTCATGAGTTTTCATGAAAAAATATTGAAACTTTCAAAGATCATTTTTTTCTTACTTGAGATGTGATATTCAATGCACTTTCATGAGTTTTCATGAAAAAATATTGAAACTTTCAAAGATCATTTTTTTCTTACTTGAGATGTGATATTCAATGCACTTTCATGAGTTTTCATGAAAAAATATTGAAACTTTCAAAGATGATCATTTTTTTTCTTACTTCAGATGTGATATTCAATGCACTTTCATGAGTTTTCATGAAAAAATACTGAAACTTTCAAAGATCATTTTTTTCTTACTTGAGATGTGATATTCAATGCACTTTCATGAGTTTTCATGAAAAAATATTGAAACTTTCAAAGATCATTTTTTTCTTACTTCAGATGTGATATTCAATGCACTTTCATGAGTTTTCATGAAAAAATATTGAAACTTTCAAAGATCATTTTTTTCTTACTTCAGATGTGATATTCAATGCACTTTCATGAGTTTTTCATGAAAAAATATTGAAACTTTCAAAGATCATTTTTTTCTTACTTGAGATGTGATATTCAATGTACTTTCATGAGTTTTCATGAAAAAATATTGAAACTTTCAAAGATCATTTTTTTTCTTAGTTCAGATGTGATATTCAATGCACTTTCATGAGTTTTCATGAAAAAATACTGAAACTTTCAAAGATCATTTTTTTCTTACTTGAGATGTGATATTCAATGCACTTTCATGAGTTTTCATGAAAAAATATTGAAACTTTCAAAGATCATTTTTTTCTTACTTCAGATGTGATATTCAATGCACTTTCATGAGTTTTCATGAAAAAATATTGAAACTTTCAAAGATCATTTTTTTCTTACTTCAGATGTGATATTCAATGCACTTTCATGAGTTTTCATGAAAAATACTGAAACTTTCAAAGATCATTTTTTTTCTTACTTCAGATGTGATATTCAATGCACTTGCATGAGTTTTCATGAAAAAATATTGAAACTTTCAAAGATCATTTTTTTTCTTACTTCAAATGTGATATTCAATGCACTTTCATGAGTTTTCATGAAAAAATATTGAAACTTTCAAAGATCATTTTTTTCTTACTTGAGATGTGATATTCAATGTACTTTCATGAGTTTTTCATGAAAAAAATATTGAAACTTTCAAAGATCATTTTTTTCTTAGTTCAGATGTGATATTCAATGCACTTTCATGAGTTTTCATGAAAAAATACTGAAACTTTCAAAGATCATTTTTTTCTTACTTGAGATGTGATATTCAATGCACTTTCATGAGTTTTCATGAAAAAATTTTTGAATTTTCAAAGATCATTTTTTTTCTTACTTCAGATGTGATATTCAATGCACTTTCATGAGTTTTCATGAAAAAATACTGAAACTTTCAAAGATCATTTTTTTCTTAGTTCAGATGTGATATTCAATGCACTTTCATGAGTTTTCATGAAAAAAATATTGAAACTTTAAAAGATCATTTTTTTCTTACTTCAGATGTGATATTCAATGCACTTTCATGAGTTTTCATGAAAAAATATTGAAACTTTCAAAGATCATTTTTTTCTTACTTGAGATGTGATATTCAATGCACTTTCATGAGTTTTCATGAAAAAAATATTGAAACTTTCAAAGATCATTTTTTTCTTACTTGAGATGTGATATTCAATGCACTTTCATGAGTTTTCATGAAAAAATATTGAAACTTTCAAAGATCATTTTTTTCTTACTTCAGATGTGATATTCAATGCACTTGCATGAGTTTTCATGAAAAAACTATTGAAACTTTCAAAGATCATTTTTTTCTTACTTCAAATGTGATATTCAATGCACTTTCATGAGTTTTCATGAAAAAATATTGAAACTTTCAAAGATCATTTTTTTCTTACTTGAGATGTGATATTCAATGCACTTTCATGAGTTTTCATGAAAAAATATTGAAACTTTCAAAGATCATTTTTTTCTTAGTTCAGATGTGATATTCAATGCACTTTCATAAGTTTTCATGAAAAAATATTGAAACTTTCAAAGATCATTTTTTTCTTACTTGAGATGTGATATTCAATGCACTTTCATGAGTTTTCATGAAAAAATATTGAAACTTTCAAAGATCATTTTTTTTCTTACTTCAGATGTGATATTCAATGCACTTTCATGAGTTTTCATGAAAAAATATTGAAACTTTCAAAGATCATTTTTTTCTTACTTCAGATGGGATATTCAATGCACTTTCATGAGTTTTCATGAAAAAATATTGAAACTTTCAAAGATCATTTTTTTCTTACTTCAGATGTGATATTCAATGCACTTTTATGAGTTTTCATGAAAAAATATTGAAACTTTCAAAGATCATTTTTTTTCTTACTTGAGATGTGATATTCAATGCACTTTCATGAGTTTTCATGAAAAAATATTGAAACTTTCAAAGATCATTTTTTTCTTAGTTCAGATGTGATATTCAATGCACTTTCATGAGTTTTCATGAAAAAATATTGAAACTTTCAAAGATCATTTTTTTCTTACTTCAGATGTGATATTCAATGCACTTGCATGAGTTTTCATGAAAAAATATTGAAACTTTCAAAGATCATTTTTTTCTTAGTTCAGATGTGATATTCAATGCACTTTCATGAGTTTTCATGAAAAAATATTGAAACTTTCAAAGATCATTTTTTTCTTAGTTCAGATGTGATATTCAATGCACTTTCATGAGTTTTCATGAAAAAATATTGAAACTTTCAAAGATCATTTTTTTCTTACTTTAGATGTAATATTCAATGCACTTGCATGAGTTTTCATGAAAAAATATTGAAACTTTCAAAGATCATTTTTTTCTTAGTTCAGATGTGATATTCAATGCATTTGCATGAGTTTTCATGAAAAAATATTGAAACTTTCAAAGATCATTTTTTTCTTACTTCAAATGTGATATTCAATGCACTTTTATGAGTTTTCATGAAAAAATATTGAAACTTTCAAAGATCATTTTTTTCTTAGTTTCAGATGTGATATTCAATAAACTTTCATGAGTTTTCATGAAAAAATATTGAAACTTTCAAAGATCATTTTTTTCTTAGTTCAGATGTGATATTCAATGCACTTTCATGAGTTTTCATGAAAAAATATTGAAAACTTTCAAAGATCATTTTTTTCTTACTTCAGATGTGATATTCAATGCACTTTCATGAGTTTTCATGAAAAAATACTGAAACTTTCAAAGATCATTTTTTTCTTACTTGAGATGTGATATTCAATGCACTTTCATGAGTTTTCATGAAAAAATATTGAAACTTTCAAAGATCATTTTTTTCTTACTTCAGATGTGATATTCAATGCACTTTCATGAGTTTTCATGAAAAAATATTGAAACTTTCAAAGATCATTTTTTTCTTACTTGAGATGTGATATTCAATGCACTTTCATGAGTTTTCATGAAAAAATATTGAAACTTTCAAAGATCATTTTTTTCTTACTTGAGATGTGATATTCAATGTACTTTCATGAGTTTTCATGAAAAAATATTGAAACTTTCAAAGATCATTTTTTTCTTACTTCAGATGTGATATTCAATGCACTTTCATGAGTTTTCATGAAAAAACTATTGAAACTTTCAAAGATCATTTTTTTCTTTCTTCAGATGTGATATTCAATGCACTTTTATGAGTTTTCATGAAAAAATATTGAAACTTTCAAAGATCATTTTTTTCTTAGTTCAGATGTGATATTCAATGCACTTTCATGAGTTTTCATGAAAAAAATATTGAAACTTTCAAAGATCATTTTTTTCTTAGTTCAGATGTGATATTCAATGCACTTTCATAAGTTTTCATGAAAAAATATTGAAACTTTCAAAGATCATTTTTTTTCTTAGTTCAGATGTGATATTCGATGCACTTTCATAAGTTTTCATGAAAAAATATTGAAACTTTCAAAGATCATTTTTTTCTTACTTGAGATGTGATATTCAATGCACTTTCATGAGTTTTCATGAAAAAAATACTGAAACTTTCAAAGATCATTTTTTTTCTTACTTCAGATGTGATATTCAATTGCACTTGCATGAGTTTTCATGAAAAATATTGAAACTTTCAAAGATCATTTTTTTCTTACTTCAGATGTGATATTCAATGCACTTTCATGAGTTTTTCATGAAAAATATTGAAACTTTCAAAGATCATTTTTTCTTACTTCAGATGTGATATTCAATGCACTTTCATGAGTTTTCATGAAAAAATATTGAAACTTTCAAAGATCATTTTTTTCTTACTTCAGATGTGATATTCAATGCACTTTCATGAGTTTTCATGAAAAATATTGAAACTTTCAAAGATCATTTTTTTCTTACTTCAGATGTGATATTCAATGCACTTTCATGAGTTTTCATGAAAAAATATTGAAACTTTCAAAGATCATTTTTTTCTTACTTCAGATGTGATATTCAATGCACTTTCATGAGTTTTCATGAAAAAATATTGAAACTTTCAAAGATCATTTTTTTCTTACTTGAGATGTGATATTCAATGCACTTTCATGAGTTTTCATGAAAAAATATTGAAACTTTCAAAGATCATTTTTTTCTTACTTCAGATGTGATATTCAATGCACTTTCATGAGTTTTCATGAAAAAATATTGAAACTTTCAAAGATCATTTTTTTCTTACTTCAGATGTGATATTCAATGCACTTTCATGAGTTTTCATGAAAAAATATTGAAACTTTCAAAGATCATTTTTTTCTTACTTCAGATGTGATATTCAATGCACTTTCATGAGTTTTCATGAAAAAATATTGAAACTTTCAAAGATCATTTTTTTCTTGTTCAGATGTGATATTCAATGCACTTTCATGAGTTTTCATGAAAAAATATTGAAACTTTCAAAGATCATTTTTTTCTTACTTCAGATGTGATATTCAATGCACTTTCATGAGTTTTCATGAAAAAATATTGAAACTTTCAAAGATCATTTTTTTTCTTACTTCAGATGTGATATTCAATGCACTTTCATGAGTTTTCATGAAAAATATTGAAACTTTCAAAGATCATTTTTTTCTTACTTCAGATGTGATATTCAATGCACTTTCATGAGTTTTCATGAAAAATATTGAAACTTTCAAAGATCATTTTTTTCTTACTTCAGATGTGATATTCAATGCACTTTCATGAGTTTTCATGAAAAATATTGAAACTTTCAAAGATCATTTTTTTCTTACTTCAGATGTGATATTCAATGCACTTTCATGAGTTTTTCATGAAAAAATATTGAAACTTTCAAAGATCATTTTTTTCTTACTTCAGATGTGATATTCAATGCACTTTCATGAGTTTTCATGAAAAAATATTGAAACTTTCAAAGATCATTTTTTTCTTACTTCAGATGTGATATTCAATGCACTTTCATGAGTTTTCATGAAAAAATATTGAAACTTTCAAAGATCATTTTTTTCTTAGTTCAGATGTGATATTCAATGCACTTTCATGAGTTTTCATGAAAAAATATTGAAACTTTCAAAGATCATTTTTTTCTTACTTGAGATGTGATATTCAATGCACTTTCATGAGTTTTCATGAAAAAATATTGAAACTTTCAAAGATCATTTTTTTCTTACTTCAGATGTGATATTCAATGCACTTTCATGAGTTTTCATGAAAAAATATTGAAACTTTCAAAGATCATTTTTTTCTTACTTCAGATGTGATATTCAATGCACTTTCATGAGTTTTCATGAAAAAATATTGAAACTTTCAAAGATCATTTTTTTCTTACTTCAGATGTGATATTCAATGCACTTTCATGAGTTTTCATGAAAAAATATTGAAACTTTCAAAGATCATTTTTTTCTTAGTTCAGATGTGATATTCAATGCACTTTCATGAGTTTTCATGAAAAAATATTGAAACTTTCAAAGATCATTTTTTTCTTAGTTCAGATGTGATATTCAATGCACTTTCATGAGTTTTCATGAAAAAATATTGAAACTTTCAAAGATCATTTTTTTCTTACTTCAGATGTGATATTCAATGCACTTTCATGAGTTTTCATGAAAAAATATTGAAACTTTCAAAGATCATTTTTTTCTTACTTCAGATGTGATATTCAATGCACTTTCATGAGTTTTCATGAAAAATATTGAAACTTTCAAAGATCATTTTTTTCTTACTTCAGATGTGATATTCAATGCACTTTCATGAGTTTTCATGAAAAAATATTGAAACTTTCAAAGATCATTTTTTTCTTACTTCAGATGTGATATTCAATGCACTTTCATGAGTTTTCATGAAAAAATATTGAAACTTTCAAAGATCATTTTTTTCTTAGTTCAGATGTGATATTCAATGCACTTTCATGAGTTTTCATGAAAAAATATTGAAACTTTCAAAGATCATTTTTTTCTTACTTCAGATGTGATATTCAATGCACTTTCATGAGTTTTCATGAAAAAATATTGAAACTTTCAAAGATCATTTTTTTCTTACTTCAGATGTGATATTCAATGCACTTTCATGAGTTTTCATGAAAAAATATTGAAACTTTCAAAGATCATTTTTTTCTTACTTCAGATGTGATATTCAATGCACTTTCATGAGTTTTCATGAAAAAAATTGAAACTTTCAAAGATCATTTTTTTCTTACTTCAGATGTGATATTCAATGCACTTTCATGAGTTTTCATGAAAAAATATTGAAACTTTCAAAGATCATTTTTTTCTTAGTTCAGATTTG
>JAUANT010000142.1:0-67766 GCA_030770115.1 Daphnia galeata | reverse complement strand
CACTTGCATGAATTTTTCAATGAAAAAATATTGAACTTTCAAAGTTCTTTTTTTGTCTTAGTTCAGATGTGAGATTCAATGCACTTGCAGGAATTTTTCATGAAAAAATATTGAACTGTCAAAGTTCTTTTTCTTTCTTAGTTGAGATGTTGAGGATTCAATGCACATGCATGAATTTTCATGAAAAAATATGGAACTGTCAAAGTTCTTTTCTTTCCTTAGTTCAGATGTGAGCTTCATGCACATGCATGAATTTTCATTAAAAAATATTGAACTTTCAAGTTCACTTTTTCTTAGTTCAGATGTGAGATTCAATGCACTTGCATGAATTTTCATGAAAAAATATTGAACTATCAAAGTTCTTTTTTTTTCTTAGTTCAGATGTGAGATTCAATGCACTTGCAGGAATTTTTTCATGAAAAAATATTGAAGTGTCAAAGTTCTTTTTTTTTCTTAGTTCGGATGTGAGATTCAATGCACTTGGATGATTTTTCATGAAAAAAATACTGAACTGTCAAAGTTCTTTTTCTTTCTTAGTTCAGATGTGAGATTCAATGAACTTGCAGGAATTTTCATGAAAAAATATTGAATTGTCAAAGTTCTTTTTTTTTTCTTGGTTCAGATGTGAGATTCAATGAACATGCATGAATTTTCATGAAAAAATATTGAACTTTCAAAGTTCCCTTTTTTCTTAGTTCAGGATGTGAGATTCAATGCACTTGCATGAATTTTCATGAAAAATATTAAACTTTCAAAGTTCACTTTTTTCTTAGTTCAGATGTGAGATTCAATGCACATGCATTTATTTTTATGAAAAAATATTGAACTTTCAAAGTCTTTTTTTTTTCTTAGTTCAGATGTGAGATTCAATGCACTTGCATGAATTTTCATGAAAAATATTGAACTTTCAAAGTTCTTTTTTTTCTTAGTTCAGATGTGAGATTCAATGCACTTGCAGGAATTTTCATGAAAAAAATATTGAACTGTCAAAGTTCTTTTTCTTTCTTAGTTGAGATGTGAGATTCAATGCACATGCATGAATTTTCATGAAAAAATATTGAACTGTCAAAGTTCTTTTTCTTTCTTAGTTCAGATGTGAGATTCAATGCACATGCATGAATTTTCATTAAAAAATATTGAACTTTCAAAGTTCACTTTTTCTTAGTTCAGATGTGAGATTCAATGCACTTGCATGAATTTTCATGAAAAAAATATTGAACTTTCAAAGTTCTTTTTTTTCTTAGTTCCGATGTGAGATTCCAATGCACTTGCAGGAATTTTTCATGAAAAAATATTGAAGTGTCAAAGTTCTTTTTTTTTCTTAGTTCGGATGTGAGATTCAATGCACTTGCATGAATTGTCATGAAAAAATACTGAACTTTCAAAAGTTCACTTTTTTCTTAGTTGAGAAGTGATATTCAATGCACTTGCAGGAATTTTCATGAAAAAATATTGAACTGTCAAAGTTCTTTTCTTTCTTAGTTCAGATGTGAGATTCGATGAACTTGCAGGAATTTTCATGAAAAAATATTGAATTGTCAAAGTTCTTTTTTTTTCTTGGTTCAGATGTGAGATTCAATGCACTTAAAGGAATTTTCATGAAAAAATATTGAACTGTCAAAGTTCTTTTTTTTTTTTTAGTTGAGATGTGAGATTCAATGCACTTGCAGGAATTTTCATGAAAAAATATTGAATTGTCAAAGTTCTTTTTTTTTCTTAGTTCAGATGTGAGATTCAATGCACACGCATGAATTTTCATGAAAAAATATTGAACTTTCAAAGTTCACTTTTTTTCTTAGTTGAGATGTGAGATTTAATGCACTTGCAGGAATTTTCATGAAAAAAATATTGAACTTTCAAAGTTCTTTTTTGTTCTTAGTTCAGATGTGAGATTCAATGCACATGCATGAATTTTCATGAAAAAATATTGAACTGTAAAAGTTCTTTTTCTTTCTTTGTTTCAGATTGTGAGATTCAATGCACGAAAGAATGCATGAATTTTCATGAAAAAATATTGAACTTTAAAAGTTCTTTTTTTTTCTTGGTTCAGATGTGAGATTCAATGAACATGCATGAATTTTCATGAAAAAATTATTGAACTTCAAAAGTTCACTATTTTCTTTGTTCAGATGTGAGATTCAATGCACTTGCATGAATTTTCATGAAAAAATATTGAACTTTCAAAGTTCTTTTTTTTTCTTAGTTCAGTTGTGAGATTCAATGCACTTGCATGAATTTTCATGAAAAAATATTGAACTTTCAAAGTTTTTTTTTTTTCTTAGTTCAGATGTGAGATTCAATGCACTTGCAGGAATTTTCATGAAAAAATATTGAAGTGTCAAAGTTCTTTTTTTTTCTTAGTTCGGATGTGAGATTCATGCACTTGCATGATTTTTCATGAAAAAATACTGAACTTTCAAAGTTCACTTTTTTCTTAGTTGAGAAGTGATATTCAATGCACTTGCAGGAATTTTCATGAAAAAATATTGAACTGTCAAAGTTCTTTTTCTTTCTTAGTTCAGATGTGAGATTCAATGAACTTGCAGGAATTTTCATGAAAAAATATTGAATTGTTAAAGTTCTTTTTTTTTTCTTGGTTCAGATGTGAGATTCAATGAACATGCATGAATTTTCATGAAAAAATATTGAACTTTCAAAGTTCCCTTTTTCTTAGTTCAGATGTGAGATTCAATGCACTTGCATGAATTTTCATGAAAAATATTAAACTTTCAAAGTTCACTTTTTTTCTTAGTTCAGATGTGAGATTCAATGCACATGCATTTATTTTTATGAAAAAATATTGAACTTTCAAAGTTCTTTTTTTTTCTTAGTTCAGATGTGAGATTCAATGCACTTGCATGAATTTTTCATGAAAAAACATTGAACTTTCAAAGTTCTTTTTTTTCTTAGTTCAGATGTGAGATTCAATGCACTTGCAGGAATTTTCATGAAAAATATTGAACTGTCAAAGTTCTTTTTCTTTCTTAGTTGAGATGTGAGATTCAATGCACATGCATGAATTTTCATGAAAAAATATTGAACTGTCAAAGTTCTTTTTCTTTCTTAGTTCAGATGTGAGATTCAATGCACATGCATGAATTTCATTAAAAAATATTGAACTTTCAAAGTTCACTTTTTTCTTAGTTCAGATGTGAGATTCAATGCACTTGCATGAATTTTCATGAAAAAATATTTAACTTTTAAAGTTCTTTTTTTTTCTTAGTTCAGATGTGAGATTCAATGCACTTGTAGGAATTTTCATGAAAAAATATTGAAGTGTCAAAGTTCTTTTTTTTTCTAGTTCGGATGTGAGATTCAATGCATTTGCATGATTTTCATGAAAAAAATACTGAACTTTCAAAGTTCACTTTTTTTCTTAGTTGAGAAGTGATATTCAATGCACTTGCAGGAATTTTTCATGAAAAAATATTGAACTGTCAAAGTTCTTTTCTTTCTTAGTTCAGATGTGAGATTCAATGAACTTGCCAGGAATTTTCATGAAAAAATATTGAATTGTCAAAGTTCTTTTTTTTTCTTGGTTCAGATGTGAGATTCAATGAACATGCATGAATTTTCAATGAAAAAATATTGAACTTTCAAAGTTCCCTTTTTTTCTTAGTTCAGATGTGAGATTCAATGCACTTGCATGAATTTCATGAAAAATATTAAACTTTTCAAAGTTCACTTTTTTTCTTAGTTCAGATGTGAGATTCAATGCACATGCATTTATTTTTATGAAAAAATATTGAACTTAAGAAGTTCACTATTTTCTTAGTTCAGATGTGAGATTCAATGCACTTGCATGAATTTTCATGAAAAATATTGAACTTTCAAAGTTCTTTTTTTTTCTTAGTTCAGATGTAAGATTCAATGCACTTGCATGAATTTCATGAAAAATATTGAACTTTCAAAGTTCTTTTTTTTTCTTAGTTCAGATATGAGATTCAATTGCACTTGCAGGAATTTTCATGAAAAAATATTGAACTGTCAAAGTTCTTTTCTTTCTTAGTTGAGATGTTGAGATTCAATGCACATGCATGAATTTTCATGAAAAAATATGAACTGTCAAAGTTCTTTTTCTTTTCTTAGTTCAGATGTGAGATTCAATGCACATGCATGAATTTTCATTAAAAAATATTGAACTTTCAAAGTTCACTTTTTCTTAGTTCAGATGTGAGATTCAATGCACTTGCATGAATTTTCATGAAAAAATATTGAAATGTCAAAGTTCTTTTTTTTCTTAGTTCAGATGTGAGATTCAATGCAATTGCAGGAATTTTCATGAAAAAATATAAACTTTCAAAGTTCTTTTTCTTTCTTAGTTCAGATGTGAGATTCAATGCACTTGCATGAATTTTCATGAAAAAATATTGAACTTTCAAAGTTCACTTTTTTCTTAGTTCAGATGTGAGATTCAATGCACTTGCATGAATTTTCATGAAAAAAATATGAAATGTCAAAGTTCACTTTTTTCTTAGTTCAGATGTGAGATTCAATGCACATGCATTTATTTTTATGAAAAAATATGAACTTAAGAAGTTCACTATTTTCTTAGTTCAGATGTGAGATTCAATGCACTTGCATGAATTTTCATGAAAAATATTGAACTTTCAAAGTTCTTTTTTTTTCTTAGTTCAGATGTGAGTTTCAATGCACTTGCATGAATTTTCATGAAAAAATATTGAACTTTCAAAGTTCTTTTTTTTTCTTAGTTCAGATATGAGATTCAATGCACTTGCAGGGAATTTTCATGAAAAAATATTGAACTGTCAAAGTTCTTTTTCTTTCTTAGTTGGAGATGTGAGATTCAATGCACATGCATGAATTTTCATGAAAAAATATTGAACTGTCAAAGTTCTTTTTCTTTCTTAGTTCAGATGTGAGATTCAATGCACATGCATGAATTTTCATTAAAAAATATTGAACTTTCAAAGTCACTTTTTCTTAGTTCAGATGTGAGATTCAATGCACTTGCATGAATTTTCATGAAAAAATATTGAAATGTCAAAGTTCTTTTTTTTTCTTAGTTCAGATGTGAGATTCAATGCACTTGCAGGAATTTTCATGAAAAAATATAAAACTTTCAAAGTTCTTTTTCTTTCTTAGTTCAGATGTGAGATTCAATGCACTTGCATGAATTTTCATGAAAAAATATTGAACTTTCAAAGTTCACTTTTTTCTTAGTTCAGATGTGAGATTCAATGCACTTTGCATGAATTTTCATGAAAAAATATTGAAATGTCAAAAGTCTTTTTTTTTCTTAGTTCAGATGTGAGATTCAATGCACTTGCATCATTTTTCCATGAAAAAATATTGAAATGTCAAAGTTCTTTTTTTTTCTAGTTCAGATGTGAGATTCAATGCACATGCATGAATTTTCATGAAAAATATAAAACTTTCAATGTTCTTTTCTTTCTTTGTTCGGATGTGAGATTCAATGCACGAAAGAATGCATGAATTTTCATGTAAAATATTGAACTGTCAAAGTTCTTTTTTTTTCTTAGTTCGGATGTGAGATTCAATGCACTTGCATGATTTTTCATGAAAAAATACTGAACTTTCAAAGTTCACTTTTTTCTTAGTTGAGAAGTGATATTCAATGCACTTGCAGGAATTTTCATGAAAAAATATTGAACTGTCAAAGTTCTTTTCTTTCTTAGTTTCAGATGTGAGATTCAATGAACTTGCAGGAATTTTCATGAAAAAATATTGAATTGTCAAAGGTTCTTTTTTTTTCTTGGTTCAGATGGTGAGATTCAATGAAACATGCATGAATTTTCATGAAAAAATATTGAACTTTCAAAGTTCCCTTTTTTCTTAGTTCAGATGTTAGATTCAATGCACTTGCATGAATTTTCATGAAAAATATTAAACTTTCAAAGTTCACTTTTTTCTTAGTTCAGATGTGAGATTCAATGCACATGCATTTATTTTTATGAAAAAATATTGAACTTTAGAAGTTCACTATTTTCTTAGTTCAGATGTGAGATTCAATGCACTTGCATGAATTTTCATGAAAAAATATTGAACTTTCAAAGTTCTTTTTTTTTTCTTAGTTCAGATGTGAGATTCAATGCACTTGCATGAATTTTCATGAAAAAATATTGAACTTTCAAAGTTCTTTTTTTTTCTTAGTTCAGATGTGAGATTCAATGCACTTGCAGGAATTTTCATGAAAAAATATTGAAACTGTCAAAGTTCTTTTTCTTTCTTAGTTGGAGATGTGAGATTCAATGCACATGCATGAATTTTCATGAAAAAATATTGAACTGTCAAAGTTCTTTTTCTTTCTTAGTTCAGATGTGCGATTCAATGCCACATGCATGAATTTTCATTAAAAAATATTGAACTTTCAAAGTTCACTTTTTCTTAGTTCAGATGTGAGATTCAATGCACTTGCATGAATTTTCATGAAAAAATATTGAAATGTCAAAGTTCTTTTTCTTTCTTAGTTCAGATGTGAGATTCAATGGCACTTGCATGAATTTTCATGAAAAAATATTGAACTTTCAAAGTTCACTTTTTTCTTAGTTCAGATGTGAGATTCAATGCACTTGCATCATTTTTCATGAAAATATTGAAATGTCAAAGTTCTTTTTTTTTCTTAGTTCAGATGTGAGATTCAATGCACATGCATGAATTTTCATGAAAAAATATAAAACTTTCAATGTTCTTTTTTCTTCTTTGTTCGGATGTGAGATTCAATGCACGAAAGAATGCATGAATTTTCATGTAAAAATATTGAACTGTCAAGTTCTTTTTTTTTCTTAGTTCACATGTGAGATTCAATGCACTTGCAGGAATTTTCATGAAAAAATACTGAACTTTCAAAGTTCACTTTTTTTAGTTCAGATGTGAGATTCAATGCACTTGCAGGAATTTTCATGAAAAATATAAAACTTTCAAAGTTCCTTTTCTTTCTTAGCTCAGATGTGAGATTCAATGCACATGCATGAATTTTCATGAAAAAATATTGAACTTTCAAAGTTCCACCTTTTTTCTTAGTTCAGATGTTAGAATCAATGCAACTTGCATGAATTTTCATGAAAAAATATTGAACTTTCAAAGTTCGTTTTTTTTCTTAGTTGAGATGTGAGATTCAATGCACTTAAAGGAATTTTCATGAAAAAATATTGAACTTTCAAAGTTCGTTTTTTTTTCTTAGTTCAGATGTGAGATTCATTGCACTTGCATGAATTTTCATGAAAAAATATTGAAATGTAAAATTTCTTTTTTTCTTAGTTAAGATGTGAGATTCAATGCACTTGCATGAATTTTCATGAAAAAATATTGAACTTTCAAAGTTCTTTTTTTTTCTTAGTTCAGATGTGAGATTTAATGCACTTGCAGGAATTTTCATGAAAAAATACTGAACTTTCAAAGTTCACTTTTTTTTAGTTCAGATGTACTTGCATGAATTTTCATGAAAAATATTGAACTTTCAAAGTTCTTTTTTTTTCTTAGTTCAGATGTGAGATTCAATGCACTTGCAGGAATTTTCATGAAAAAATATAAAACTTTCAAAGTTCTTTTTCTTTCTTAGTTCAGATGTGAGATTCAATGCACATGCATGAATTTTCATGATAAAATATTGAACTTTCAAAATTCACTTTTTCTTAGTTCAGATGTGAGTGATGAGATTCAATGCACTTGCATGAATTTTCATGAAAAAATATTTGAACTTTCAAAGTTCACTTTTTTTAGTTCAGATGTGAGATTCAATGCTTTTGCATGAATTTTCATGAGAAAATATTGTAATGTCAAAGTTCTTTTTTTTCTTAGTTCAGATGTGAGATTCAATGCTTTTGCATGAATTTTCATGAGAAAATATTGTAATGTCAAAGTTCTTTTTTTCTTAGTTCAGATGTGAGATTCAACGCACTTGCAGGAATTTTCATGAAAAAATATAAAAATGTCAAAGTTCTTTTTCTTCTTAGTTCAGATGTGAGATTCAATGCACTTGTATGAATTTTCATGAAAAAAATATTGAACTTTCAAAGTTCACTTTTTTTCTTAGTTCAGATGTGAGTGATGAGATTCAATGCACTTGCATGAATTTTCATGAAAAAATATTGAACTTTCAAAGTTCTTTTTTTTCTTAGTTCAGATGTGAGATTCAATGCACTTGCATGAATTTTAATGAAAAAATATTGAAATGTCAAAGTTCTTTTTTTTTTCTTAGTTCAGGTGTGAGATTCAATGCACATGCATGAATTTTCATGAAAAAATATTGAACTTCAAAGTTCACTTTTTTCTTAGTTTCAGATGTTAGATTCAATGCACTTTTCATGAATTTTCATGAAAAAATATTGAACTTTCAAAGTTCTTTTTTTTCTTAGTTGAGATGTGAGATTCAATGCACTTAAAGGAATTTTCATGAAAAAATATTGAACTGTCAAAGTTCTTTTTTTTTCTTAGTTGAGATGTGAGATTCAATGCACTTGCAGGAATTTTCATGAAAAATATTGAATTGTCAAAGTCTTTTTTTTTTCTTAGTTTCAGATGTGAGATTCAATGCACACGCATGAATTTTCATGAAAAAAATATTGAACTTTCAAAGTTCACTTTTTTCTTAGTTGAGATGTGAGATTCAATGCACTTGCAGAATTTCATGAAAAAATATTGAATTGTCAAAATTCTTTTTTTTCTTAGTTCAGATGTGAGATTCAATGCACTTGCATGAATTTTCATGAAAAAATATTGAACTGTAAAAGTTATTTTTTTTCTTAGTTCAGATGTGAGATTCAATGCACTTGCATGAATTTTCATGACAAAATATTGAACTTTCAAAGTTCACTTTTTCTTAGTAGAGATGTGAGATTCAATACACTTGCATGAATTTTCATGAAAAAATATTGAACTTTCAAAGTTCTTTTTTTTTTCTTAGTTCAGATGTGAGATTCAATGCACTTGCATGAATTTTCATGAAAAAATATTGAAATGTCAAAGTTCTTTTTTTTTTCTTAGTTCAGATGTGAGATTCAATGCACTTGCAGGAATTTTCATGAAAAAATATAAAACTTTCAAAGTTCTTTTTCTTTCTTAGTTCAGATGTGAGATTCAATGCACATGCATGAATTTTCATGAAAAAATATTGAACTTTCAAAATTCACTTTTTTCTTAGTTCAGATGTGAGTGATGAGATTCAATGCACTTGCATGAATTTTCATGAAAAAAATATTGAACTTTCAAAGTTCTTTTTTTTCTTAGTTCAGATGTGAGATTCAATGCACTTGCATGAATTTTAATGAAAAAATATTGAAATGTCAAAGTTTTTTTTTTTTCTTAGTTCAGATGTGAGATTCAATGCACTTGCAGGAATTTTCATGAAAAAATATTGAACTGTCAAAGTTCTTTCTTTTTCTTAATTCAGATGTGAGATTCAATGCACTTGCAGGAATTTTCATGAAAAAATATAAAACTTTCAAAGTTCTTTTTCTTTCTTAGTTCAGATGTGAGATTCAATGCACATGCATGAATTTTCATGAAAAATATTGAACTTTCAAAATTCACTTTTTTTCTTAGTTCAGATGTTAGATTCAATGCTTTTTCACTTGCATGAATTTTCCTGAAAAAATATTGAACTTTCAAAGTTCTTTTTTTTCCTAGTTGAGATGTGAGATTCAATGCACTTGAAGGAATTTTCATGAAAAAATATTGAAATGTCAAAGTTCTTTTTTTTCTTAATTCAGATGTGAGATTCAATGCACTTGCAGGAATTTTCATGAAAAAATATTGAACTTTCAAATTTCACTTTTTTCTTAGTTCAGATGTTAGATTTAATGCACATGCATGAATTTTCATGAAAAAATATTGAACTTTCAAATTTTCACTTTTTTCTTAGTTCAGATGTTAGATTCAATGCACTTGCATGAATTTTCATGAAAAAATATTGAACTTTCAAAGTTGTTTTTTTTTCTTAGTTGAGATTTGAGATTCAATGCACTTAAAGGAATTTTCATGAAAAAATATTGAACTGTCAAATTCTTTTTTTTTCTTAGTTGAGATGTGAGATTCAATGCACTTGCAGGAATTTTCATGAAAAAATATTGAATGGTCAAAGTTCTTTTTTTTTCTTAGTTCAGATGTAAGATTCAATGCACACGCATGAATTTTCATGAAAAAAATATTGAACTTTCAAAGTTATTTTTTTTTTCTTAGTTCAGATGTGAGATTCAATGCACTTGCATGAATTTTCATGAAAAAATATTGAAATGTCAAAGTTCTTTTTTTTTCTTAATTCAGATGTGAGATTCAATGCACTTAAAGGAATTTTCATGAAAAAAATATAAAACTTTCAAAGTTCTTTTTCTTTCTTAGTTCAGATGTGAGATTCAATGCACATGCATGAATTTTCATGAAAAAATATTGAACTTTCAAAGTTCACTTTTTTCTTAGTTCAGATGTTAGATTCAATGCACTTTTCATGAATTTTCATGAAAAAATATTGAACTTTCAAAGTTCTTTTTTTTCTTAGTTGAGATGTGAGATTCAATGCACTTAAAGGAATTTTCATGAAAAATATTGAACTGTCAAAGTTCTTTTTTTTTTCTTAGTTGAGATGTGAGATTCAATGCACTTGCAGGAATTTTCATGAAAAAATATTGAATTGTCAAAGTTCTTTTTTTTTCTTAGTTCAGATGTGAGATTCAATGCACACGCATGAATTTTCATGAAAAAAATATTGAACTTTCAAAGTTCACTTTTTTCTTAGTTGAGATGTGAGATTCAATGCACTTGCAGGAATTTTCATGAAAAAATATTGAATTGTCAAAGTTCTTTTTTTTCTTAGTTCAGATGTGAGATTCAATGCACTTGCATGAATTTTCATGAAAAAATATTGAAATGTCAAAGTTCTTTTTTTTTTCTTAATTCAGATGTGAGATTCAATGCACTTAAAGGAATTTTCATGAAAAATATTGAACTTTCAAAGTTCACTTTTTTTCTTAGTTGAGATGTGAGATTCAATGCACTTGCAGGAATTTTCATGAAAAAATATTGAATTGTCAAAGTTCTTTTTTTTCTTAGTTCAGATGTGAGATTTCAATGCACGTGCATGAATTTTCATGAAAAAATATTGAACTGTCAAAGTTATTTTTTTTTCTTAGTTCTGATGTGAGATTCAATGCACTTGCATGAATTTTCATGACAAAATATTGAACTTTCAAAGTTCACTTTTTTCTTAGTAGAGATGTGAGATTCAATGCACTTGCATGAATTTTCATGAAAAAATATTGAACTTTCAAAGTTCTTTTTTTTTCTTAGTTCAGATGTGAGATTCAATGCACTTGCATGAATTTCATGAAAAAATATTGAAATGTCAAAGTTCTTTTTTTTTTCTTAGTTCAGATGTGAGATTCAATGCACTTGCAGGAATTTTCATGAAAAAATATAAAACTTTCAAAGTTCTTTTTCTTTCTTAGTTCAGATGTGAGATTCAATGCACATGCATGAATTTTCATGATAAAATATTGAACTTTCAAAATTCACTTTTTTCTTAGTTCAGATGTGAGTGATGAGATTCAATGCACTTGCATGAATTTTCATGAAAAAATATTGAACTTTCAAAGTTCACTTTTTGTTAGTTCAGATGTGAGATTCAATGCTTTTGCATGAATTTTCATGAAAAAATATTGAACTTTCAAAGTTCACTTTTTTCTTAGTTCAGATGTTAGATTCAATGCACTTTTCATGAATTTTCATGAAAAAATATTGAACTTTCAAAGTTCTTTTTTTTTCTTAGTTGAGATGTGAGATTCAATGCACTTAAAGGAATTTTCATGAAAAAATATTGACCTGTCAAAGTTCTTTTTTTTTCTTAGTTGAGATGTGAGATTCAATGCACTTGCAGGAATTTTCATGAAAAAATATTGAATTGTCAAAGTTCTTTTTTTTCTTAATTCAGATGTGAGATTCAATGCACTTGCAGGAATTTTCATGAAAAAATATTGAACTTCAAATTTCACTTTTTCTTAGTTCAGATGTTAGATTTAATGCACATGCATGAATTTTCATGAAAAATATTGAACTTTCAAATTTCACTTTTTTCTTAGTTCAGATGTTAGATTCAATGCACTTGCATGAATTTTCATGAAAAAATATTGAACTTTCAAAGTTGTTTTTTTTCTTAGTTGAGATTTGAGATTCAATGCACTTAAAGGAATTTTCATGAAAAAATATTGAACTGTCAAAATTCTTTTTTTTTTCTTAGTTGAGATGTGAGATTCAATGCACTTGCAGGAATTTTCATGAAAAAATATTGAATGGTCAAAGTTCTTTTTTTTTCTTAGTTCAGATGTAAGATTCAATGCACACGCATGAATTTTCATGAAAAAATATTGAACTTTCAAAGTTATTTTTTTTTTCTTAGTTCAGATGTGAGATTCAATGCACTTGCATGAATTTTCATGAAAAATATTGAAATGTCAAAGTTCTTTTTTTTTCTTAATTCAGATGTGAGATTCAATGCACTTAAAGGAATTTTCATGAAAAAATATAAAACTTCAAAGTTCTTTTTCTTTCTTAGTTCAGATGTGAGATTCAATGCACATGCATGAATTTTCATGAAAAAATATTGAACTTTCAAAGTTCTTTTTTTTCTTAGTTGAGATGTGAGATTCAATGCACTTAAAGGAATTTTCATGAAAAAATATTGAACTGTCAAAGTTCTTTTTTTTTCTTAGTTGAGATGTGAGATTCAATGCACTTGCAGGAATTTCATGAAAAAATATTGAATTGTCAAAGTTCTTTTTTTTTCTTAGTTCAGATGTGAGATTCAATGCACACGCATGAATTTTCATGAAAAAATATTGAACTTTCAAAGTTCACTTTTTTCTTAGTTGAGATGTGAGATTCAATGCACTTGCAGGAATTTTCATGAAAAAATATTGAATTGTCAAAGTTCTTTTTTTTCTTAGTTCAGATGTGAGATTCAATGCACTTGCATGAATTTTCATGAAAAAATATTGAAATGTCAAAGTTCTTTTTTTTCTTAATTCAGATGTGAGATTCAATGCACTTAAAGGAATTTTCATGAAAAAATATTGAACTTTCAAAGTTCACTTTTTTCTTAGTTGAGATGTGAGATTCAATGCACTTGCAGGAATTTTCATGAAAAAATATTGAATTGTCAAAGTTCTTTTTTTTTCTTAGTTCAGATGTGAGATTCAATGCACTTGCATGAATTTTCATGAAAAAATATTGAACTGTCAAAGTTATTTTTTTTTCTTAGTTCTGATGTGAGATTCAATGCACTTGCATGAATTTTCATGACAAAATATTGAACTTTCAAAGTTCACTTTTTTCTTAGTAGAGATGTGAGATTCAATGCACTTGCATGAATTTTCATGAAAAAATATTGAACTTTCAAAGTTCTTTTTTTTTCTTAGTTCAGATGTGAGATTCAATGCACTTGCATGAATTTTCATGAAAAATATTGAAATGTCAAAGTTCTTTTTTTTTCTTAGTTCAGATGTGAGATTCAATGCACTTGCAGGAATTTTCATGAAAAAATATAAAACTTTCAAAGTTCTTTTTCTTTCTTAGTTCAGATGTGAGATTCAATGCACATGCATGAATTTTCATGATAAAATATTGAACTTTCAAATTCACTTTTTTCTTAGTTCAGATGTGAGTGATGAGATTCAATGCACTTGCATGAATTTTCATGAAAAAATATTGAACTTTTCAAAGTTCACTTTTTTTAGTTCAGATGTGAGATTCAATGCTTTTGCATGAATTTTCATGAGAAAATATTGTAATGTCAAGTTCTTTTTTTTCTTAGTTCAGATGTGAGATTCAATGCACTTGCAGGAATTTTCATGAAAAAATATAAAACTTTCAAAGTTCTTTTTCTTTCTTAGTTCAGATGTGAGATTCAATGCACATGCATGAATTTTTCATGATAAAATATTGAACTTTCAAAATTCACTTTTTTCTTAGTTCAGATGTGAGTGATGAGATTCAATGCACTTGCATGAATTTTCATGAAAAAATATTGAACTTTCAAAGTTCACTTTTTTTAGTTCAGATGTGAGATTCAATGCTTTTGCATGAATTTTCATGAAAAAAATATTGAAATGTCAAAGTTCTTTTTTTTTCTTAGTTCAGATGTGAGATTCAATGCACTTGCAGGAATTTTCATGAAAAAATATAAAACTTTCAAAGTTCTTTTTCTTTCTTAGTTCAGATGTGAGATTCAATGCACATCGCATGAATTTTCATGATAAATATTGAACTTTCAAAATTCACTTTTTCTTAGTTCAGATGTGAGTGATGAGATTCAATGCACTTGCATGAATTTTCATGAAAAAATATTGAACTTTCAAAGTTCACTTTTTTTAGTTCAGATGTGAGATTCAATGCTTTTTGCATGAATTTCATGAGAAAATATTGTAATGTCAAAGTTCTTTTTTTTCTTAGTTTCAGATGTGAGATTCAATGCTTTTGCATGAATTTTCATGAAAAAAATATTGAACTTTCAAAGTTCACTTTTTTCTTAGTTCAGATGTTAGATTCAATGCTTTTGCATGAATTTTCATGAGAAAATATTGTAATGTCAAAGTTCTTTTTTTTCTTAGTTCAGATGTGAGATTCAATGCTTTTGCATGAATTTTCATGAAAAAATATTGAAACTTTCAAAATTCACTTTTTTCTTAGTTCAGATGTGAGTGATGAGATGCAATGCACTTGCATGAATTTCATGAAAAAATATTGAACTTTCAAAGTTCACTTTTTTCTTAGTTCAGATGTTAGATTCAATGCACTTTTCATGAATTTTCATGAAAAAATATTGAACTTTCAAAGTTCTTTTTTTTTCTTAGTTGAGATGTGAGATTCAATGCACTTAAAGGAATTTTCATGAAAAAAATATTGAACTGTCAAAGTTCTTTTTTTTTCTTAGTTGAGATGTGAGATTCAATGCACTTGCAGGAATTTTTCATGAAAAAATATTGAATTGTCAAAGTTCTTTTTTTTTCTTAGTTCAGATGTGAGATTCAATGCACACGCATGAATTTTCATGAAAAAATATTGAACTTTCAAAGTTCACTTTTTTCTTAGTTGAGATGTGAGATTCAATGCACTTGCAGGAATTTTCATGAAAAAATATTGAATTGTCAAAATTCTTTTTTTTCTTAGTTCAGATGTGAGATTCAATGCACTTGCATGAATTTTTCATGAAAAAATATTGAACTGTAAAAGTTATTTTTTTTCTTAGTTCAGATGTGAGATTCAATGCACTTGCATGAATTTTCATGACAAAATATTGAACTTTCAAAGTTCACTTTTTTCTTAGTAGAGATGTGAGATTCAATACACTTGCATGAATTTTCATGAAAAAATATTGAACTTTCAAAGTTCTTTTTTTTTCTTAGTTCAGATGTGAGATTCAATGCACTTGCATGAATTTTCATGAAAAAATATTGAAATGTCAAAGTTCTTTTTTTTTTCTTAGTTCAGATGTGAGATTCAATGCACTTGCAGGAATTTTCATGAAAATATAAAACTTTCAAAGTTCTTTTTTCTTTCTTAGTTCAGATGTGAGATTCAATGCACATGCATGAATTTTCATGAAAAAATATTGAACTTTCAAAATTCACTTTTTCTTAGTTCAGATGTGAGTGATGAGATTCAATGCACTTGCATGAATTTTCATGAAAAAATATTGAACTTTCAAAGTTCTTTTTTTTCTTAGTTTCAGATGTGAGATTCAATGCACTTGCATGAATTTTAATGAAAAAATATTGAAATGTCAAAGTTTTTTTTTTTCTTAGTTCAGATGTGAGATTCAATGCACTTGCAGGAATTTTTCATGAAAAAATATTGAACTGTCAAAGTTCTTTCTTTTTCTTAATTCAGATGTGAGATTCAATGCACTTGCAGGAATTTTCATGAAAAAATATAAAACTTTCAAAGTTCTTTTTCTTTCTTAGTTCAGATGTGAGATTCAATGCACATGCATGAATTTTCATGAAAAAATTATTGAACTTTCAAAATTCACTTTTTTCTTAGTTCAGATGTTAGATTCAATGCTTTTTCACTTGCATGAATTTTCCTGAAAAAATATTGAACTTTCAAAGTTTTTTTTTTTTTCTTAGTTCAGATGTGAGATTCAATGCACTTGCAGGAATTTTCATGAAAAAATATTGAACTGTCAAAGTTCTTTCTTTTTCTTAATTCAGATGTGAGATTCAATGCACTTGAAGGAATTTTCATGAAAAAATATTGAACTGTCAAAGTTCTTTTTTTTTCTTAGTTGAGATGTGAGATTCAATGCACTTGCAGGAATTTTCATGAAAAAATATTGAATTGTCAAAGTTCTTTTTTTTCTTAGTTCAGATGTGAGGATTCAATGCACACGCCATGAATTTTCATGAAAAAATATTGAATTTTCAAAGTTCACTTTTTTCTTAGTTGAGATGTGAGATTCAATGCACTTGCATGAATTTTCATGGAAAAATATTGAACTTCAAAGTTCTTTTTTTTTCTTAGTTTCAGATGTGAGATTCATGCACTTGCATTGAATTTCATGAGAAAATATTGAAATGTCAAAGTTCTTTTTTTTCTTAGTTCAGATGTGAGATTCAACGCACTTGCAGGAATTTTCATGAAAAATATAAAACTGTCAAAGTTCTTTTTTCTTTCTTAGTTCAGATGTGAGATTTAATGCACTTGCATGAATTTTCATGAAAAAAATATTGAACTGTCAAAGTTCTTTTTTTTTCTTAGTTCAGATGTGAGATTCAATGCACTTGCATGAATTTTCATGAAAAAATATTGAACTTTCAAAGTTCACTGTTTTCTTAGTTCAGATGTGAGTGATGAGATTCAATGCACTTGCATGAATTTTCATGAAAAAATATTGAACTTTCAAAGTTTTTTTTTTTCTTAGTTCAGATGTGAGATTCAATGCACTTGCATGAAATTTTCATGAAAAAATATTGAAATGTCAAAGTTCTTTTTTTTGTTTAGTTTAGATGTGAGATTCAATGCACTTGCAGGACTTTTCATGAAAAAATATTGAACTTTCAAAGTTCTTTCTCTTTCTTAGTTGAGATGTGAGATTCAATGCACATGCATGAATTTTCATGAAAAAAATATTGAACTGTCAAAGTTCTTTTTCTTTTTTTGTTCAGATGTGAGATTCAATGCAAGAAAGAATGCATGAATTTTCATGAAAAAATATTGAACTGTCAAAGTTCTTTTTTTTTTCTTAGTTCATATGTGAGATTCATTGCACTTGCAGGAATTTTCATGAAAAAATACTGAACTTTCAAAGTTCACTTTTTTTAGTTCAAGATGTGAGATTCAATGCACTTGCAGGAATTTTCATGAAAAAATATAAAACTGTCAAAGTTCTTTTTCTTTCTTAGTTCAGATGTGAGATTCAATGCACTTGCATGAATTTTCATGAAAAAAATATTGAACTGTCAAAGTTCTTTTTTTTTCTTAGTTCAGATGTGAGATTCGATGCACTTGCATGAATTTTCCATGAAAAAATATTGAACTTTCAAAGTTCACTGTTTTCTTAGTTCAGATGTGAGTGATGAGATTCAATGCACTTGCATGAATTTTCATGAAAAAATATTGAACTTTCAAAGTTTTTTTTTTTCTTAGTTCAGATGTGAGATTCAATGCACTTGCATGAATTTTCATGAAAAAATATTGAAATGTCAAAGTTCTTTTTTTTTCTTAGTTCAGATGTGAGATTCAATGCACTTGCAGGAATTTCATGAAAAAATATAAATCTTTCAAAGTTTTTTTTCTTTCTTAGTTCAGATTGTGAGATTCAATGCACTTGCAGGAATTTTCATGAAAAATATTGAACTTTCAAAGTTCTTTTTTTTTCTTAGTTTAAATGTGAGATTCAATGCACTTGCAGGAATTTTCATGAAAAAATATTGAATTGTCAAACGTTCTTTTTTTTCTTGGTTCAGATGTGAGATTCAATGCATATGCATGAATTTTCATGAAAAAAATATTGAAATGTCAAAGTTCTTTTTCTTTCTTAGTTCAGATGTGAGATTCAATGCACTTGCATGAATTTTCATGAAAAAATATAAAACTTTCAAAGTTCTTTTTCTTTCTTAGTTCAGATGTGAGATTCAATGCACTTGCAGGAATTTTCATGAAAAAATATTGAACTTTCAAAGTTCTTTCCCTTTCTTAGTTGAGATGTGAGATTCAATGCACATGCATGAATTTTCATGAAAAAATATTGAACTGTCAAAGTTCTTTTTCTTTCTTTGTTCAGATGTGAGATTCAATGCACGAAAGAATGCATGAATTTTCATGAAAAAATATTGAACTGTCAAAGTTCTTTTTTTTTCTTAGTTCATATGTGAGATTCATTGCACTTGCAGGAATTTTCATGAAAAAATACTGAACTTTCAAGTTCACTTTTTTTTAGTTCAGATGTGAGATTCAATGCACTTGCAGGAATTTTCATGAAAAAATATAATACTGTCAAAGTTCTTTTTTCTTTCTTAGTTCAGATGTGAGATTCAATGCACTTGCATGAATTTTCATGAAAAAATATTGAACTGTCAAAGTTCTTTTTTTTTCCTTAGTTCAGATGTGAGATTCAATGCACTTGCAGGAATTTTCATGAAAAAATATAAATCTTTCAAAGTTTTTTTTCTTTCTTAGTTCAGATGTGAGATTCAATGCACTTGCAGGAATTTTCATGAAAAATATTGAACTTTCAAAGTTCTTTTTTTTTTCTTAGTTTAAATGTGAGATTCAATGCACTTGCAGGAATTTTCATGAAAAAATATTGAATTGTCAAAGTTCTTTTTTTTTCTTGGTTCAGATGTGAGATTCAATGCATATGCATGAATTTTCATGAAAAAATATTGAAATGTCAAAGTTCTTTTTTCTTTCTTAGTTCAGATGTGAGATTCAATGCACTTGCATGAATTTTCATGAAAAAATATAAAACTTTCAAAGTTCTTTTTTCTTTCTTAGTTCAGATGTGAGATTCAATGCACTTTGCAGGAATTTTCATGAAAAAAATATTGAACTTTCAAAGTTCTTTCCCTTTCTTAGTTGAGATGTGAGATTCAATGCACATGCATGAATTTTCATGAAAAAATATTGAACTGTCAAAGTTCTTTTTCTTTCTTTGTTCAGATGTGAGATTCAATGCACGAAAGAATGCATGAATTTTTCATGGAAAAAATATTGAACTGTCAAAGTTCTTTTTTTTTTCTTAGTTCATATGTGAGATTCATTGCACTTGCAGGAATTTTCATGAAAAAATACTGAACTTTCAAAGTTCACTTTTTTTTAGTTCAGATGTGAGATTCAATGCACTTGCAGGAATTTTCATGAAAAAATATAATACTGTCAAAGTTCTTTTTTCTTTCTTAGTTCAGATGTGAGTTCAATGCACTTGCATGAATTTTCATGAAAAAATATTGAACTGTCAAAGTTCTTTTTTTTCCTTAGTTCAGATGTGAGATTCAATGCACTTGCAGGAATTTTCATGAAAAAATATAAATCTTTCAAAGTTTTTTTTCTTTCTTAGTTCAGATGTGAGATTCAATGCACTTGCAGGAATTTTCATGAAAAATATTGAACTTTCAAAGTTCTTTTTTTTTCTTAGTTTAGATGTGAGATTCAATGCACTTGCAGGAATTTTCATGAAAAATTATTGAATTGTCAAAGTTCTTTTTTTTTCTTGGTTCAATTGTGAGATTCAATGCATATGCATGAATTTTCATGAAAAAATATTGAAATGTCAAAGTTCTTTTCCTTCCTAATTCAGATGTGAGATTCAATGCACTTGCATGAATTTTCATGAAAAAATATTGAACTTTCAAAGTTCACTTTTTTCTTAATTGAGATGTGAGATTCAATGCACTTGCAGAATTTTCATGAAAAAATATGAATAGTCAAAGTTCTTTTTCTTTCTTGGTTCAGATGTGAGATTCAATGAACATGCATGAATTTTCATGAAAAAATATTGAACTTTAAAAGTTAACTATTTTCTTAGTTTCAGATGTGAGATTCAATGCACTTGCATGAATTTTCATGAAAAAATATTGAACTGTCAAAGTTCTTTTTTTTTCTTAGTTCACATTTGAGATTAAATGCACTTGCAGGAATTTTCATGAAAAAATACTGAACTTTCAAAGTTCACTTTTTTTTAGTTCAGATGTGAGATTCAATGCACTTGCATGAATTTTCATGAAAAAATATAAAACTGTCAAAGTTCTTTTTTTTTCCTTAGTTCAGATGTGAGGTTCAATGCACTTGCATGAATTTTCATGAAAAAAATATTGAACTTTCAAAGTTCACTGTTTTTCTTAGTTCAGATGTGAGTGATGAGATTCAATGCACTTGCATGAATTTTCATGAAAAAATATTGAACTTTCAAAGTTCTTTTTTTTTCTTAGTTCCAGATGTGAGATTCAATGCACTTGCATGAATTTTCATGAAAAAATATTGAAATGTCAAAGTTCTTTTTTTTCTTAGTTCAGATGTGAGATTCAATGCACTTGCAGGAATTTTCATGAAAAAATATAAATCTTTCAAAGTTTTTTTTCTTTCTAGTTCAGATGTGAGATTCAATGCACTTGCAGGAATTTTCATGAAAAATATTGAACTTTCAAAGTTCTTTTTTTTTTCTTAGTTTAGATGTGAGATTCAATGCACTTGCAGGAGTTTTCATGAAAAAATATTGAATTGTCAAAGTTCTTTTTTTTTTCTTTGTTCAGATGTGAGATTCAATGCATATGCATGAATTTTTCATGAAAAAATATTGAAATGTCAAAGTTCTTTTTCTTTCTTAGTTCAGATGTGAGATTCAATGCACTTGCATGAATTTTCATGAAAAAATATAAAACTTTCAAAGTTCTTTTTCTTTCTTAGTTCAGATGCGAGATTCAATGCACTTGCAGGAATTTTCATGAAAAAATATTGAACTTTCAAAGTTCTTCTCTTTCTTAGTTGAGATGTGAGATTCAATGCACATGCATGAATTTTCATGAAAAAATATTGAACTGTCAAAGTTCTTTTTCTTTCTTTGTTCAGATGTGAGATTCAATGCACGAAAGAATGCATGAATTTTCATGAAAAAATATTGAACTGTTAAAGTTCTTTTTTTTTCTTAGTTCATATGTTAGATTCATTGCACTTGCAGGAATTTTCATGAAAAATACTGAACTTTCAAAGTTCACTTTTTTAGTTCAGATGTGAGATTCAATGCACTTGCAGGAATTTTCATGAAAAAATATAAAACTGTCAAAGTTCTTTTTCTTTCTTAGTTCAGATGTGAGATTCAATGCACTTGCATGAATTTTCATGAAAAAAATATTGAACTGTCAAAGTTCTTTTTTTTTCTTAGTTCACATTTGAGATTAAATGCACTTGCAGGAATTTTCATGAAAAATACTGAACTTTCAAAGTTCACTTTTTTTTAGTTCAGATGTGAGATTCAATGCACTTGCATGAATTTTCATGAAAAAAATATAAAACTGTCAAAGTTCTTTTTTTTTCTTAGTTCAGATGTGAGATTCAATGCACTTGCATGAATTTTCATGAAAAAATATTGAACTTTCAAAGTTCACTGTTTTCTTAGTTCAGATGTGAGTGTATGAGATTCAATGCACTTGCATGAATTTTCATGAAAAATATTGAACTTTCAAAGTTCTTTTTTTTTCTTAGTTCAGATGTGAGATTCAATGCACTTGCATGAATTTTCATGAAAAAATATTGAAATGTCAAAGTTCTTTTTTTTTTCTTAGTTCAGATGTGAGATTCAATGCACTTGCAGGAATTTTCATGAAAAAAATATAAATCTTTCAAAGTTTTTTTTTCTTTCTTAGTTCAGATGTGAGATTCAATGCACTTGCAGGAATTTTTCATGAAAAATATTGAACTTTCAAAGTTCTTTTTTTTTCTTAGTTTTAGATGTGAGATTCAATGCACTTGCAGGAATTTTCATGAAAAATATTGAATTGTCAAAGTTCTTTTTTTTTCTTTGTTCAGATGTGAGATTCAATGCATATGCATGAATTTTCATGAAAAAATATTGAAATGTCAAAGTTCTTTTTCTTTCTTAGTTCAGATGTGAGATTCAATGCACTTGCATGAATTTTCATGAAAAAATATAAAACTTTCAAAGTTTCTTTTCTTTCTTAGTTCAGATGTGAGATTCCAATGCACTTGCAGGAATTTTTCATGAAAAAATATTGAACTTTTCAAAGTTCTTTCTCTTTCTTAGTTGAGATGTGAGATTCAATGCACATGCATGAATTTTCATGAAAAAATATTGAACTGTCAAAGTTCTTTTTCTTTCTTTGTTCAGATGTGAGATTCAATGCACGAAAGAATGCATGAATTTTCATGAAAAAATATTGAACTGTCAAAGTTCTTTTTTTTTCTTAGTTCAGATGTGAGATTCAATGCACTTGCAGGAATTTTCATGAAAAAATATAAATCTTTCAAAGTTTTTTTCTTTCTTAGTTCAGATGTGAGATTCAATGCACTTGCATGAATTTCATGAAAAAATATTGAAATGTCAAAGTTCTTTTTTTTTTCTTAGTTCAGATGTGAGATTCAATGCACTTGCAGGAATTTTCATGAAAAAATATAAATCTTTTAAAGTTTTTTTTCTTTCTTAGTTCAGATGTGAGATTCAATGCACTTGCAGGAATTTTCATGAAAAATATTGAACTTTCAAAGTTCTTTTTTTTTCTTAGTTTTAGATGTGAGATTCAATGCAAATGCAGGAATTTTCATGAAAAAATATTGAATTGTCAAAGTTCTTTTTTTTTTCTTTGTTCAGATGTGAGATTCAATGCATATGCATGAATTTTCATGAAAAAATATTGAAATGTCAAAGTTCTTTTTTCTTTCTTAGTTCAGATGTGAGATTCAATGCACTTGCATGAATTTTCATGAAAAAATATAAAACTTTCAAAGTTCTTTTTTCTTTCTTAGTTTCAGATGTGAGATTCAATGCACTTGCAGGAATTTTCATGAAAAAATATTGAACTTTCAAAGTTCTTTCTCTTTCTTAGTTGAGATGTGAGATTCAATGCACATGCATGAATTTTCATGAAAAAATATTGAACTGTCAAAGTTCTTTTTTCTTTCTTTGTTCAGATGTGAGATTCAATGCACGAAAGAATGCATTAATTTTCATGAAAAAATATTGAAACTGTCAAAGTTCTTTTTTTTTTTCTTAGTTCATATGTTAGATTCATTGCACTTGCAGGAATTTTCATGAAAAAATACTGAACTTTCAAAGTTCACTTTTTTTAGTTCAGATGTGAGATTCAATGCACTTGCAGGAATTTTCATGAAAAAATATAAAACTGTCAAAGTTCTTTTTCTTTCTTAGTTCAGATGTGAGATTCAATGCACTTGCATGAATTTTCATGAAAAAATATTGAACTGTCAAAGTTCTTTTTTGTTTCTTAGTTCAGATGTGAGATTCAATGCACTTGCAGGAATTTTCATGAAAAAATATAAATCTTTCAAAGTTTTTTTTCTTCTTAGTTCAGATGTTGAGATTCAATGCACTTGCAGGAATTTTCATGAAAATATTGAACTTTCAAAGTTCTTTTTTTTTCTTAGTTTAGATGTGAGATTCAATGCACTTGCAGGGAATTTTCATGAAAAAATATTGAATTGTCAAAGTTCTTTTTTTTTCTTGGTTCAGATGTGAGATTCAATGCATATGCATGAATTTTCATGAAAAAATATTGAAATGTCAAAGTTCTTTTCTTTCTTTATTCAGATGTGAGATTCAATGACCTTGCATGAATTTTCATGAAAAAATATTGAACTTTCAAAGTTCACTTTTTTCTTAATTGAGATGTGAGATTCAATGCACTTGCAGGAATTTTCATGAAAAAATATTGAATTGTCAAAGTTCTTTTTTTTTCTTGGTTCAGATGTGAGATTCAATGAACATGCATGAATTTTCATGAAAAAATATTGAACTTTAAAAGTTCACTATTTTCTTAGTTCAGATGTGAGATTCAATGCACTTGCATGAATTTTCATGAAAAAATATTGAACTTTCAAAGTTCACTGTTTTCTTAGTTCAGATGTGAGTGATGAGATTCAATGCACTTGCATGAATTTTCATGAAAAATATTCAACTTTCAAAGTTCTTTTTTTTCTTAGTTCAGATGTGAGATTCAATGCACTTGCATGAATTTTCATGAAAAAATATTGAAATGTCAAAGTTCTTTTTTTTCTTAGTTCAGATGTGAGATTCAATGCACTTGCAGGAATTTTCATGAAAAATATAAATCTTTCAAAGTTTTTTTTCTTTCTTAGTTCAGATGTGAGATTCAATGCACTTGCAGGAATTTTCATGAAAAATATTGAACTTTCAAGTTCTTTTTTTTTCTTAGTTTAGATGTGAGATTCAATGCACTTGCAGGAGTTTTCATGAAAAAATATTGAATTGTCAAAGTTCTTTTTTTTTCTTTGTTCAGATGTGAGATTCAATGCATATGCATGAATTTTTCATGAAAAAATATTGAAATGTCAAAGTTCTTTTTCTTTCTTAGTTCAGATGTGAGATTCAATGCACTTGCATGAATTTTCATGAAAAAATATAAAACTTTCAAAGTTCCTTTTTTCTTTCTTAGTTTCAGATGTGAGATTCAATGCACTTGCAGGAATTTTCATGAAAAAATATTGAACTTTCAAAGTTCTTTCTCTTTCTTAGTTGAGATGTGAGATTCAATGCCACATGCATGAATTTTCATGAAAAAATATTGAACTGTCAAAGTTCTTTTTCTTTCTTTGTTCAGATGGTGAGATTCAATGCACGAAAGAATGCATGAATTTTCATGAAAAAAATATTGAACTGTCAAAGTTCTTTTTTTTTCTTAGTTTCATATGTTAGATTCATTGCACTTGCAGGAATTTTCATGAAAAAATACTGAACTTTCAAAGTTCACTTTTTTTAGTTCAGATGTGAGATCAATGCACTTGCAGGAATTTTTCATGAAAAAATATAAAACTGTCAAAGTTCTTTTTCTTTCTTAGTTCAGATGTGAGATTCATGCACTTGCATGAATTTTCATGAAAAAATATTGAACTGTCAAAGTTCTTTTTTTTTCTTAGTTCACATTTGAGATTAAATGCACTTGCAGGAATTTTCATGAAAAAATACTGAAACTTTTCAAAGTTCACTTTTTTTTAGTTCAGATGTGAGATTCAATGCACTTGCATGAATTTTCATGAAAAAATATAAAACTGTCAAAGTTCTTTTTTTTTCTTAGTTCAGATGTGAGATTCAATGCACTTGCATGAATTTTCATGAAAAAATATTGAAACTTTCAAAGTTCACTGTTTTCTTAGTTCAGATGTGAGTGATGAGATTCAATGCACTTGCATGAATTTTCATGAAAAAATATTGAACTTTCAAAGTTTCTTTTTTTTTCTTAGTTGAGATGTGAGATTCAATGCACTTAAAGGAATTTTCATGAAAAAATATTGAACTGTCCAAAGTTTTTTTTGTTTTTTAGTTGAGATGTGAGATTCAATGCATTTGCAGGAATTTTCATGAAAAAATATGAATTGTCAAAGTTCTTTTTTTTTCTTAGTTCAGATGTGAGATTCAATGCACTTGCATGAATTTTCATGAAAAAATATTGAACTGTCAAAGTTCTTTTTTTTTTAGTTTGAGATGGGAGATTTCAATGCACTTGCAGGAATTTTTCATGAAAATAAATATTGAATTGTCAAAGTTCCTTTTTTTTTCTTAGTTCAGATGTGAGATTCAATGCACACGCATGAATTTTCATGAAAAAAATATTGAACTTTCAAAGTTCACTTTTTTCTTAGTTGAGATGTGAGATTCAATGCACTTGCAGAATTTTCATGAAAAAATATTGAATTGTCAAAGTTTCTTTTTTTTCTTAGTTCAGATGTGAGATTCAATGCACTTGCATGAATTTTCATTAAAAAAAATTGAACTTTTCAAAGTTCTTTTTTTTTCTTAGTTGAGATGTGAGATTCAATGCACTTAAAGGAATTTTCATGAAAACAATATTGAACTGTCAAAGTTTCTTTTTTTTCTTAGTTGAGATGTGAGATTCAACTGCACTTGCAGGAATTTTCATGAAAAAATATTAAACTGTCAAAGTTCTTTTTCTTTCTTAGTTCAGATGTGAGATTCAATGCACTTGCATGAATTTTCATGAAAAAATATTGAACTGTCAAGTTCTTTTTTTTTTCTTAGTTCAATTTGAGATTAAATTGCACTTGCAGGAATTTTTCATGAAAAAATACTGAACTTTCAAAGTTCACTTTTTTTTAGTTTCAGATTGAGATTCAATGCACTTGCATTGAATTTTCATGAAAAAATATAAAACTGTCAAAGTTCTTTTTTTTTCTTAGTTCAGATGTGAGATCAATGCACTTGCATGAATTTCATGAAAAAATATTGAACTTTCAAGTTTCACTGTTTTCTTAGTTCAGATGTGAGTGATGAGATTCAATGCACTTGCATGAATTTTCATGAAAATATTGAACTTTCAAAGTTCTTTTTTTTCTTAGTTCAGATGTGAGATTCAATGCACTTGCATGAATTTTCATGAAAAAATATTGAAATGTCAAAGTTCTTTTTTTTTCTTTAGTTCAGATGTGAGATTCAATGCACTTGCAGAATTTTCATGAAAAAATATAAATCTTTCAAAGGGTTTTTTTTTCTTTCTTAGTTCAGATGTGAGATTCAATTGCAGTTGCAGGAATTTCATGAAAAATATTGAACTTTCAAAGTTCTTTTTTTTTCTTAGTTTAGATGTGAGATTCATGCACTTGCAGGAATTTTCATGAAAAAATATTGAATTGTCAAAGTTCTTTTTTTTTCTTTGTTCAGATGTGAGATTCAATGCATATGCATGAATTTTCATGAAAAAAATTTGAAATGTCAAAGTTCTTTTTTCTTCTTTAGTTCAGATGTGAGATTCAATGCACTTGCATGAATTTTCATGAAAACATATAAAACTTTCAAAGTTCTTTTTCTTTCTTAGTTCAGATGGTGAGATCAATGCACTTGCAGGAATTTTCATGAAAAAATTATTGAACTTTCAAAGTTCTTTCTCTTTCTTAGTTGAGATGTGAGATTCAATGCACATGCATGAATTTTTCATGAAAAAATATTGAACTGTCAAAGTTCTTTTTCTTTCTTTGTTCAGATGTGAGATTCAATGCCCGAAAGAATGCATGAATTTTCATGAAAAAATATTGAACTGTCAAAGTTCTTTTTTTTTCTTAGGTCATATGTTAGCTTCATTGCACTTGCAGGAATTTTCATGATAAAAATACTGAACTTTCAAAGTTCCTACTTTTTTTAGTTCAGATGTGAGATTCAATGCACTTGCAGAATTTTCATGAATAAAATATAAAACTGTCAAAGTTTCTTTTCTTTCTTAGTTCAGATGTGAGATTCAATGCACTGCATGAATTTTCATGAAAAAATATTGAACTGTCAAAGTTCTTTTTTTTTTTTCTTAGTTCAGATGTGAGATTCAATTGCACTTGCAGGAATTTCATGAAACAATATATAAATCTTTTCAAAGTTTTTTGTCTTTCTTAGTTTAGATGTGAGATTCAATGCACCTTGCATGAATTTTCATGAAAAATATGTGAAATGTCAAAGTTCTTTTTTTTTCTTAGTTCAGATGTGAGATTCACTGCACTTGCAGGAATTTTCAATGAAAAATATAAATCTTTAAAGTTTTTTTCTTTCTTAGTTCAGATGTGAGATTCAATGCACTTGCAGGGAATTTTCATGAAAAATTATTGAACTTTCAAAGTTCTTTTTTTCTTAGTTTAGATGTGAGATTCAATGCAAATGCAGGAATTTTCATGAAAAAATATTGAATTGTCAAAGTTCCTTTTTTTTTTCTTTGGTTCAGATGTGAGATTCAATGCATAGCATGAATTTTCATGAAAAATATTGAAATGTCAAAGTTCTTTTCTCTTTCTTAGTTCAGATGTGAGATTCAATGCACTTGCAGGACTTTATCATGAAAAAATATAAAACTTTCAAAGTTCTTTTTCTTTCTTAGTTCAGATGTGAGATATTCAATGCACTTGCAGGAATTTTCATGAAAAAATATTGAACTTTCAAAGTTCTTTCTCTTTCTTAGTTGAGATGTGAGATTCAATGCACATGCATGGAATTTTCATGAAAAAAATATTGAACTGTCAAAGTTCTTTTTCTTTTCTTTGTTCAGATGTGAGATTCAATGCACGAAAGAATGCATTAATTTTCATGAAAAAATATTGAACTGTCCAAAGTTCTTTTTTTTTCTTAGTTCATATGTTAGATTCATTGCACTTGCAGGAATTTTCATGAAAAAATACTGAACTTTCAAAGTTCACTTTTTTTTAGTTCAGATGTGAGATTCAATGCACTTGCAGGAATTTTCATGAAAAAATATAAAACTGTCAAAGTTCTTTTTTTTCTTAGTTCAGATGTGAGATTCAATGCACTTGCATGAATTTTCATGAAAAAATATTGAACTGTCAAAGTTCTTTTTTTTTCTTAGTTCAGATGTGAGATTCAATGCACTTGCAGGAATTTTCATGAAAAAATATAAACTTTCAAAGTTTTTTTTTTTCTTAGTTCAGATGTGAGATTCAATGCACTTGCAGGAATTTTCATGAAAAATATTGAACTTTCAAAGTTCTTTTTTTTTCTTAGTTCAGATGTGAGATTCAATGCACTTGCATGAATTTTCATGAAAAAATATTGAATTGTCAAAGTTCTTTTTTTTTCTTAGTTCAGATGTGAGATTCAATGCACTTGCATGAATTTTCATGAAAAAATATTGAACTGTCAAAGTTCTTTTTTTTCTTAGTTCAGATGTGAGATTCAATGCACTTGCATGAAGTTTCATGAAAAAATATTGAACTTTCAAAGTTCACTTTTTTCTTAATTGAGAGTGAGATTCAATGCACTTGCAGGAATTTTCATGAAAAAATATTGAATTGTCAAAGTTCTTTTTTTTTCTTGGTTCAGATGTGAGATTCAATGAACAGCATGAATTTTCATGAAAAAATATTGAACTTTAAAAGTTCACTATTTCTTAGTTCAGATGTGAGATTCAATGCACTTGCATGAATTTTCATGAAAAAATATTGAACTTTCAAAGTTCACTGTTTTTCTTAGTTCAGATGTGAGTGATGAGATTCAATGCACTTGCATGAATTTTCATGAAAAAATAATTCAACTTTCAAAGTTCTTTTTTTTCTTAGTTCAGATGTGAGATTCAATGCACTTGCATGAATTTTCATGAAAAAATATTGAAATGTCAAAAGTTCTTTTTTTTTTCGTAGTTCAGATGTGAGAATTCAATGCACTTGCAGGAATTTTCATGAAAAAATATAAATCTTTCAAAGTTTTTTTTCTTTCTTAGTTCAGATGTGAGATTCAATGCACTTGCAGGAATTTTCATGAAAAATATTGAAACTTTCAAAGTTCTTTTTTTTTCTTAGTTTAGATGTGAGATTCAATGCACTTGCAGGAGTTTTCATGGAAAAAATATTGAATTGTCAAAAGTTCTTTTTTTTTCTTTGTTCAGATGTGAGATTCAATGCTATAGCATGAATTTCATGAAAAAATATGTGAAATGTCAAAGTTCCTTTTTCTTTCTTAGTTCAGATGTGAGATTCAATGCACTTGCATGAATTTTCATGAAAAAATATAAAACTTTCATAAGTTCTTTTTCTTTCTTAGTTCAGATGTGAGATTCATGCACTTGCAGGAATTTTCATGAAAAATATTGAACTTTCAAAGTTCTTTCTCTTTCTTAGTTGAGATGTGAGATTCAATGCACATGCATGAATTTTCATGAAAAATATTGAACTGTCAAAGTTTCTTTTTCTTTCTTTTGTTCAGATGTGAGATTCAATGCACGAAAGAATGCATGAATTTTTCATGAAAAAATATTGAACTGTCAAAGTTCTTTTTGTTTTTCTTAGTTTCATATGTTTAGATTCATTGCACTTGCAGGAATTTTCATGAAAAAATACTGAACTTTTCAAAGTTCACTTTTTTTAGTTCAGATGTGAGATTCAATTGCACTTGCAGGAATTTTTCATGAAAAAATATAAAACCTGTCAAAGTTCTTTTTCTTTCTTAGTTCAGATGTGAGATTCAATGCACTTGCATGAATTTTCATGAAAAAATATTGAACTGTCAAGTTCTTTTTTTTCTTAGTTCACATTGAGATTAAATGCACTTGCAGGAATTTTCATGAAAAAATACTGAACTTTCAAAGTTCACTTTTTTTTTTAGTTCAGATGTGAGATTCAATGCACTGCATGAATTTTCATGAAAAAATATAAAACTGTCCAAGTTCTTTTTTTTTTCTTAGTTCAGATGTGAGATTCAATGCACTTGCATGAATTTTCATGAAAAAATATTGAACTTTCAAAGTTCACTGTTTTTCTTAGTTCAGATGTGAGTGATGAGATTCAATGCACTGCATGAATTTTCATGAAAAAATATTGAACTTTCAAAGTTCTTTTTTTTCTTATGTTGAGATGTGAGATTCAATGCACTTAAAGGAATTTTCATGAAAAAAATATTGAACTGTCAAAGTCTTTTTTTTTTTTTTAGTTGAGATGTGAGATTCAATGCATTTGCAGGAATTTTCATGAAAAAATATTGAATTGTCAAAGTTCTTTTTTTTTCTTAGTCAGGATGTGAGAGTCAATGCACTTGCATGAATTTTCATGAAAAAATATTGAACTGTCAAAGTTCTTTTTTTTTTTAGTTGAGATGTGAGATTCAATGCACTTGCAGGAATTTTCATGAAAAAATATTGAATTGTCAAAGTTCTTTTTTTTTTCTTAGTTCAGATGTGAGATTCAATGCACCACGCATGAATTTCATGAAAAAATATGGAACTTTCAAAGTTCACCTTTTTTCTTAGTTGAGATGTGCAGATTCAATGCCTTGCAGGAATTTTCATGAAAAAATATTGAATTGTCAAAGTTCTTTTTTGTTCTTAGTTCAGATGTGAGATTCCATGCACTTGCATGAATTTCATTAAAAAAAATTGAACTTTCAAAGTTCTTTTTTTTCTTAGTTGAGATGTGAGATTCAATGCACTTAAAGGAATTTTCATGAAAAATATTGAACTGTCAAAGTTCTTTTTTTTTTTCTTAGTTGAGATGTGAGATTCAATGCACTTGCAGGAAATTTCATGAAAAAATATTGAATTGTCAAAGTTCTTTTTTTTTTCTGTAGTTCAGATTGTGAGATTCAATGCACACGCATGATTTTCATGAAAAAATATTGAACTTTCAAAGTTCACTTTTTTCTTAGTTGAGATGTGAGACTTCAATGCACTTGCAGGATTTTTATGAAAAAATATTGAACTTTCAAAGTTCTTTTTTGTCTTAGTTCAGATGTGAGATTCAATGCACATGCATGAATTTTCACTGAAAAAATATTGAACTGTCAAAGTTCCTTTTTCTTCTTTAGTTCAGATGTGAGATTCAATGCACATGCATGAATTTTCATGAAAAAATTGAACTTTCAAAGTTCACTTTTTTCTTAGTTCAGTTGTGAGATTCAATGCACTTGCATGAATTTTCATGAAAAAATTATTGAACTTTCAAAGTTCTTTTTTTTTCTTAGTTCAGATGGAGATTCAATGCACATGCATGAATTTCATGAAAAAATATTGAACTTTCAAAGTTTCACTTTTTTCTTAGTTCAGATGTTAGATCAATGCACTTGCATGAATTTTCATGAAAAAAATATTGAACTTTCAAAGTTGTTTTTTTTTCTTAGTTGAGATGTGAGATCAATGCACTTAAAGGAATTTTCATGAAAAAATATTGAACTGTCAAAGTTCTTTTTTTGTATTAGTTGAGATGTGAGATTCAAGGCACTTGCAGGAATTTTCATGAAACATTATTGAATTGTCAAAGTTCTTTTTTTTCTTAGTTCAAGGATATGAGATTCAATGCACACGCATGAATTTTCATGAAAAATATTGAACTTTCAAAGTTCTTTTCTTTTCTTAGTTCAGATGTGAGATTCAATGCACTTGAATGAATTTTCATGAAAAAATATTGGAACTGTCAAAGTCTTTTTTTTTTTTAATTCAGATGTGAGATCAATGCACATGCATGAATTTTCATGAAAAAATTTTGAACTTTCAAGTTCACTTTTTTCTTAGTTGAGATGTGAGATTCAATGCACTTGCAGGAATTATCATGAAAAATATTGAACTTTTCAAAGTTCACTTTTTTCTTAGTTCAGATGTGAGATTCAATGCACTTGCATGAATTTTCATGAAAAAATATTGAAATGTCAAAGTTTCTTTTTTTTTCTTAATTCAGATGTGAGATTCAATGCACTGCAGGAATTTTCATGAAAAAATATAAAACTTTCAAAGTTCTTTTCTTTCTTAGTTCAGATGTGAGATTCAATTGCACATGCATGAATTTTCATGAAAAAATATTGAACTTTCAAAGTTCACTATTTTCTTAGTTCAGATGTGAGATTCAATGCACTTGCATGAATTTTTCATGAAAAAATATTGAACTTTCAAAGTTCTTTTTTTTTTCTTAGTTCAGATGTGAGATTCAATGCACTTGCATGAATTTCATGAAAAAATATTGAACTGTCAAAGTTCTTTTTTTTCTCTAATTCAGATGTTGAGATTCAATTTACTTGCAGGAATTTTCATGAAAAAATACTGAACTTTCAAAGTTCAACTTTTTTTTATTTCAGATGTGAGATTCACTGCACTTGCAGAATTTCATGAAAAAATATTGAACTGTCAAAGTTCTTTTTCTTGTCTTTGTTCAGATGTGAGATATTCAATGCACAGAAAGAATGCATGAATTTTCATGAAAAAATATTGAACTTTCAAAGTTCTTTTTTTTTCTTAGTTCAGATGTGAGATTCATGCACTTGCATGATTTTCATGAAAAAATATTGGACCTGTCAAAGTTCTTTTTTTTCTTAATTCAGATGTGAGATTCAATTTACTTGCAAGGAATTTTCATGAAAAAATACTGAACTGTCAAAGTTCTTTTTCTTTCTTTGTTCAGATGGTGAGATTCAATGCACGAAAGAATGCATGAATTTTTCATGAAAAATATTGAACTTTCAAAGTTCTTTTTTTTCTTAGTTCAGATGTGAGATTCAATGCACCTTGCAGAATTTTCATGAAAAAATACTGAACTTTTCAAAGTTCACTTTTTTTTTAGTTTAGATGTGAGATTCAATGCTTTTTCCATGAATTTTCATGAGAAAATATTGTAATGTCAAAGTTCTTGTTTTTTCTTAGTCAGATGTGAGATTCAACGCACTTGCAGGAATTTTCATAGAAAAATATAAAATGCAAAGTTCTTTTTCTTTCTTAGTTCAGATGTGAGATTCAATGCCCTTGCATGAATTTCATGAAAAAATATTGAACTTTCAAAGTTCACTTTTTCTTAGTTCAGATGTGAGTGATAAGATTCAATGCACTTGCATGAATTTTCATGAAAAAATATTAAATTGTCAAAGTTCTTTTTTTTCTTAGTTCAGATGTGAGATTCAATGCACTTGCATGAATTTTTATGGAAAATATTGAACTTTCAAAGTTCTTTTTTTTCTAGTTCAGATGTGATGATTCATATCGCACTTGCATGAATTTTCATGAAAAAATATTGAACTTTCAAATTTGGCTCTTTTTTCTTCTTAGTTCAGATGTGAGATTCAATGCACTTGCAGGAATTTTCATGAAAAATATTGAATTGTCAAAGTTCTTTTTTTTTCTTAGTTCAGATGTGAGATTCAATGCACACGATGAATTTTCATGAAAAAAATATTGAACTTTCAAAGTTCACTTTTTTCTAGTTGAAGATGTGGACTTCAATGCACTTGCAGGAATTTTTCATGAAAAAATTTAATTGTCAAGTTCTTTTTTTTCTAGTTCAGATGTGAGATTCAATGCACTTGCATGAATTGTTCATTTAAAAAAAATTGAACTTTCAAAGTTCTTTTTTTTTCTTAGTTGAGATGTGAGATTCAATGCACTTAAAAGGAATTTTCATGAAAAAATATTGAACTGTCAAAGTTCTTTTTTTTTTCTTAGTTGAGATGTGAGATTCAATGCACTTGCAGGAATTTTCATGAAAAAATATTGAATTGTCAAAGTTCTATTTTCTTCTTAGTTCAGATGTGAGATTCAATCACCGCATGAATTTCATGAAAAAATATTGAACTTTCAAAGTTCAACTTTTTTTCTTAGTTGAGATGTGAGATTCAATGCACTTGCAGGAATTTTTATGGAAAAAAATATGAACTTTCAAAGTTCTCTTTTTGTTCTTAGTTCAGATGTGAGATTCAATGCACATGCATGAATTTTCATGAAAAAATATTGAACTGTCAAGTTCTTTTCTTTCTTAGTTCAGATGTGAGATTCAATGCACATGCATTGAATTTTCATGAAAAAATATTGAACTTTCAAAGTCACTTTTTTCTTAGTTCAGTTGTGAGATTCAATGCACTTGCATGAATTTCATGAAAAAATATTGAACTTTCAAAGTTCTTTTTTTTTCTTAGTTCAGATGTTGAGATTCAATGCACCATGCATCGAATTTTCATGAAAAAATATTGAACTTTCAAAGTTCACTTTTTTCTTAGTTCAGATGTTAGATTCAATGCAACTTGCATGAATTTTCATGAAAAAATATTGAACTTTCAAAGTTGTTTTTTTTTCTTAGTTCAGATGTGAGATTCAATGCACTTGCATGAATTTTCATGAAAAAATATTGAACTGTCAAAGTTCTTTTTTTTTCTTAGTTCAGATGTGAGATTCAATGCACTTGCAGAATTTTCATGAAAAAATATTGAACTTGTCAAAGTTCTTTTTTTTTCTTAGTTCAGATGTGAGATTCAATGCACTTGCATGAATTTTCATGAAAAAATATTGAACTTTCAAAGTTCTTTTTTTTCTTAGTTCAGATGTGAGATTCAATGCACTTGCATGAATTTTCATGAAAAAATATTGAACTGTCAAAGTTCTTTTTTTTTTTTAGTTCAGATGTGAGATTCAATGCACTTGCATGAATTTTCATGAAAAAATATTGAACTTTCAAAGTTCACTTTTTTCTTAGTTCAGATGTGAGATTCAATGCACTTGCATGAATTTTCATGAAAAAATATTGAACTTTCAAAGTTCTTTTTTTTCTTAGTTCAGATGTGAGATTCAATGCACTTGCATGAATTTTCATGAAAAAATATTGAACTGTCAAAGTTCTTTTTTTTTCTTAGTTCAGATGTGAGATTCAATGCACTTGCATGAATTTTCATGAAAAAATATTGAACTTTCAAAGTTCTTTTTTTTCTTAGTTCAGATGTGAGATTCAATGCACTTGCATGAATTTTCATGAAAAAATATTGAACTTTCAAAGTTCACTTTTTTCTTAGTTCAGATGTGAGATTCAATGCACTTGCATGAATTTTCATGAAAAAATATTGAACTTTCAAAGTTCTTTTTTTTTCTTAGTTCAGATGTGAGATTCAATGCACTTGCATGAATTTTCATGAAAAAATATTGAACTTTCAAAGTTCTTTTTTTTTCTTAGTTCAGATGTGAGATTCAATGCACTTGCATGAATTTTCATGAAAAAATATTGAACTTTCAAAGTTCACTTTTTTTTTAGTTCAGATGTGAGATTCAATGCACTTGCAGGAATTTTCATGAAAAAATATTGAACTTTCAAAGTTCTTTTTTTTCTTAGTTCAGATGTGAGATTCAATGCACTTGCATGAATTTTCATGAAAAAATATTGAACTGTCAAAGTTCTTTTTTTTTCTTAGTTCAGATGTGAGATTCAATGCACTTGCATGAATTTTCATGAAAAAATATTGAACTTTCAAAGTTCTTTTTTTTTTAGTTCAGATGTGAGATTCAATGCACTTGCAGAATTTTCATGAAAAAATATTGAACTGTCAAAGTTCTTTTTTTTCTTAGTTCAGATGTGAGATTCAATGCACTTGCATGAATTTTCATGAAAAAATATTGAACTTTCAAAGTTCTTTTTTTTCTTAGTTCAGATGTGAGATTCAATGCACTTGCAGGAATTTTCATGAAAAAATATTGAACTTTCAAAGTTCACTTTTTTTTTAGTTCAGATGTGAGATTCAATGCACTTGCATGAATTTTCATGAAAAAATATTGAACTGTCAAAGTTCTTTTTTTTCTTAGTTCAGATGTGAGATTCAATGCACTTGCATGAATTTTCATGAAAAAATATTGAACTTTCAAAGTTCTTTTTTTTTCTTAGTTCAGATGTGAGATTCAATGCACTTGCATGAATTTTCATGAAAAAATATTGAACTTTCAAAGTTCTTTTTTCTTAGTTCAGATGTGAGATGTGAGATTCAATGCACTTGCATGAATTTTCATGAAAAAATATTGAATTTCAAAGTTCTTTTTTTTTCTTAGTTCAGATGTGAGATTCAATGCACTTGCATGAATTTTCATGAAAAAATATTGAACTTTCAAAGTTCTTTTTTTTCTTAGTTCAGATGTGAGATTCAATGCACTTGCATGAATTTTCATGAAAAAATATTGAACTTTCAAAGTTCTTTTTTTTCTTAGTTCAGATGTGAGATTCAATGCACTTGCATGAATTTTCATGAAAAAATATTGAACTTGTCAAAGTTCTTTTTTTTTCTTAGTTCAGATGTGAGATTCAATGCACTTGCATGAATTTTCATGAAAAAATATTGAACTTTCAAAGTTCTTTTTTTTCTTAGTTCAGATGTGAGATTCAATGCACTTGCATGAATTTTCATGAAAAAATATTGAACTTGTCAAAGTTCTTTTTTTTCTTAGTTCAGATGTGAGATTCAATGCACTTGCATGAATTTTCATGAAAAAATATTGAACTTTCAAAGTTCTTTTTTTTTCTTAGTTCAGATGTGAGATTCAATGCACTTGCATGAATTTTCATGAAAAAATATTGAACTGTCAAAGTTCTTTTTTTTTCTTAGTTCAGATGTGAGATTCAATGCACTTGCATGAATTTTCATGAAAAAATATTGAACTTGTCAAAGTTCTTTTTTTTCTTAGTTCAGATGTGAGATTCAATGCACTTGCATGAATTTTCATGAAAAAATATTGAACTTTCAAAGTTCTTTTTTTTCTTAGTTCAGATGTGAGATTCAATGCACTTGCATGAATTTTCATGAAAAAATATTGAACTTTCAAAGTTCTTTTTTTTCTTAGTTCAGATGTGAGATTCAATGCACTTGCATGAATTTTCATGAAAAAATATTGAACTGTCAAAGTTCTTTTTTTTCTTAGTTCAGATGTGAGATTCAATGCACTTGCATGAATTTTCATGAAAAAATATTGAACTTTCAAAGTTCTTTTTTTTTCTTAGTTCAGATGTGAGATTCAATGCACTTGCATGAATTTTCATGAAAAAATATTGAACTGTCAAAGTTCTTTTTTTTTCTTAGTTCAGATGTGAGATTCAATGCACTTGCATGAATTTTCATGAAAAAATATTGAACTTTCAAAGTTTTTTTTTTTCTTAGTTCAGATGTGAGATTCAATGCACTTGCATGAATTTTCATGAAAAAATATTGAACTTTCAAAGTTCTTTTTTTTTCTTAGTTCAGATGTGAGATTCAATGCACTTGCATGAATTTTCATGAAAAAATATTGAACTTTCAAAGTTCTTTTTTTTTCTTAGTTCAGATGTGAGATTCAATGCACTTGCATGAATTTTCATGAAAAAATATTGAACTTTCAAAGTTCTTTTTTTTTCTTAGTTCAGATGTGAGATTCAATGCACTTGCATGAATTTTCATGAAAAAATATTGAACTTTCAAAGTTCTTTTTTTTCTTAGTTCAGATGTGAGATTCAATGCACTTGCATGAATTTTCATGAAAAAATATTGAACTTTCAAAGTTCTTTTTTTTCTTAGTTCAGATGTGAGATTCAATGCACTTGCATGAATTTTCATGAAAAAATATTGAACTGTCAAAGTTCTTTTTTTTCTTAGTTCAGATGTGAGATTCAATGCACTTGCATGAATTTTCATGAAAAAATATTGAACTGTCAAAGTTCTTTTTTTTCTTAGTTCAGATGTGAGATTCAATGCACTTGCATGAATTTTCATGAAAAAATATTGAACTTTCAAAGTTCTTTTTTTTCTTAGTTCAGATGTGAGATTCAATGCACTTGCATGAATTTTCATGAAAAAATATTGAACTGTCAAAGTTCTTTTTTTTCTTAGTTCAGATGTGAGATTCAATGCACTTGCATGAATTTTCATGAAAAAATATTGAACTTTCAAAGTTCTTTTTTTTCTTAGTTCAGATGTGAGATTCAATGCACTTGCATGAATTTTCATGAAAAAATATTGAACTTTCAAAGTTCACTTTTTTTTTAGTTCAGATGTGAGATTCAATGCACTTGCATGAATTTTCATGAAAAAATATTGAACTTTCAAAGTTCTTTTTTTTTCTTAGTTCAGATGTGAGATTCAATGCACTTGCATGAATTTTCATGAAAAAATATTGAACTTTCAAAGTTCACTTTTTTCTTAGTTCAGATGTGAGATTCAATGCACTTGCATGAATTTTCATGAAAAAATATTGAACTTTCAAAGTTCTTTTTTTTCTTAGTTCAGATGTGAGATTCAATGCACTTGCATGAATTTTCATGAAAAAATATTGAACTGTCAAAGTTCTTTTTTTTTCTTAGTTCAGATGTGAGATTCAATGCACTTGCATGAATTTTCATGAAAAAATATTGAACTGTCAAAGTTCTTTTTTTTTCTTAGTTCAGATGTGAGATTCAATGCACTTGCATGAATTTTCATGAAAAAATATTGAACTTTCAAAGTTCTTTTTTTTTTAGTTCAGATGTGAGATTCAATGCACTTGCATGAATTTTCATGAAAAAATATTGAACTTTCAAAGTTCTTTTTTTTTCTTAGTTCAGATGTGAGATTCAATGCACTTGCATGAATTTTCATGAAAAAATATTGAACTTTCAAAGTTCTTTTTTTTCTTAGTTCAGATGTGAGATTCAATGCACTTGCATGAATTTTCATGAAAAAATATTGAACTTTCAAAGTTCTTTTTTTTCTTAGTTCAGATGTGAGATTCAATGCACTTGCATGAATTTTCATGAAAAAATATTGAACTTTCAAAGTTCTTTTTTTTTCTTAGTTCAGATGTGAGATTCAATGCACTTGCATGAATTTTCATGAAAAAATATTGAACTTCAAAGTTCTTTTTTTTTCTTAGTTCAGATGTGAGATTCAATGCACTTGCATGAATTTTCATGAAAAAATATTGAACTTGTCAAAGTTCTTTTTTTTCTTAGTTCAGATGTGAGATTCAATGCACTTGCATGAATTTTCATGAAAAAATATTGAACTTTCAAAGTTCACTTTTTTTCTTAGTTCAGATGTGAGATTCAATGCACTTGCATGAATTTTCATGAAAAAATATTGAACTTTCAAAGTTCTTTTTTTTCTTAGTTCAGATGTGAGATTCAATGCACTTGCATGAATTTTCATGAAAAAATATTGAACTGTCAAAGTTCTTTTTTTTCTTAGTTCAGATGTGAGATTCAATGCACTTGCATGAATTTTCATGAAAAAATATTGAACTTTCAAAGTTCTTTTTTTTCTTAGTTCAGATGTGAGATTCAATGCACTTGCATGAATTTTCATGAAAAAATATTGAACTTTCAAAGTTCTTTTTTTTTCTTAGTTCAGATGTGAGATTCAATGCACTTGCATGAATTTTCATGAAAAAATATTGAACTTTCAAAGTTCTTTTTTTTCTTAGTTCAGATGTGAGATTCAATGCACTTGCATGAATTTTCATGAAAAAATATTGAACTTTCAAAGTTCTTTTTTTTTCTTAGTTCAGATGTGAGATTCAATGCACTTGCATGAATTTTCATGAAAAAATATTGAACTTTCAAAGTTCTTTTTTTTTCTTAGTTCAGATGTGAGATTCAATGCACTTGCATGAATTTTCATGAAAAAATATTGAACTTGTCAAAGTTCTTTTTTTTTCTTAGTTCAGATGTGAGATTCAATGCACTTGCATGAATTTTCATGAAAAAATATTGAACTTTCAAAGTTCTTTTTTTTCTTAGTTCAGATGTGAGATTCAATGCACTTGCATGAATTTTCATGAAAAAATATTGAACTTTCAAAGTTCTTTTTTTTTTTTAGTTCAGATGTGAGATTCAATGCACTTGCATGAATTTTCATGAAAAAATATTGAACTTTCAAAGTTCACTTTTTTCTTAGTTCAGATGTGAGATTCAATGCACTTGCATGAATTTTCATGAAAAAATATTGAACTTTCAAAGTTCTTTTTTTTCTTAGTTCAGATGTGAGATTCAATGCACTTGCATGAATTTTCATGAAAAAATATTGAACTTTCAAAGTTCTTTTTTTTCTTAGTTCAGATGTGAGATTCAATGCACTTGCATGAATTTTCATGAAAAAATATTGAACTTTCAAAGTTCTTTTTTTTCTTAGTTCAGATGTGAGATTCAATGCACTTGCATGAATTTTCATGAAAAAATATTGAACTTTCAAAGTTCTTTTTTTTCTTAGTTCAGATGTGAGATTCAATGCACTTGCATGAATTTTCATGAAAAAATATTGAACTTTCAAAGTTCTTTTTTTTTCTTAGTTCAGATGTGAGATTCAATGCACTTGCATGAATTTTCATGAAAAAATATTGAACTTTCAAAGTTCTTTTTTTTTCTTAGTTCAGATGTGAGATTCAATGCACTTGCATGAATTTTCATGAAAAAATATTGAACTTTCAAAGTTCTTTTTTTTTTAGTTCAGATGTGAGATTCAATGCACTTGCATGAATTTTCATGAAAAAATATTGAACTGTCAAAGTTCTTTTTTTTTCTTAGTTCAGATGTGAGATTCAATGCACTTGCATGAATTTTCATGAAAAAATATTGAACTTTCAAAGTTCTTTTTTTTCTTAGTTCAGATGTGAGATTCAATGCACTTGCATGAATTTTCATGAAAAAATATTGAACTTTCAAAGTTCTTTTTTTTCTTAGTTCAGATGTGAGATTCAATGCACTTGCATGAATTTTCATGAAAAAATATTGAACTGTCAAAGTTCTTTTTTTTCTTAGTTCAGATGTGAGATTCAATGCACTTGCATGAATTTTCATGAAAAAATATTGAACTTTCAAAGTTCTTTTTTTTTCTTAGTTCAGATGTGAGATTCAATGCACTTGCATGAATTTTCATGAAAAAATATTGAACTTTCAAAGTTCACTTTTTTTCTTAGTTCAGATGTGAGATTCAATGCACTTGCATGAATTTTCATGAAAAAATATTGAACTTTCAAAGTTCTTTTTTTTCTTAGTTCAGATGTGAGATTCAATGCACTTGCATGAATTTTCATGAAAAAATATTGAACTTTCAAAGTTCTTTTTTTTCTTAGTTCAGATGTGAGATTCAATGCACTTGCATGAATTTTCATGAAAAAATATTGAACTTTCAAAGTTCTTTTTTTTCTTAGTTCAGATGTGAGATTCAATGCACTTGCATGAATTTTCATGAAAAAATATTGAACTTTCAAAGTTCTTTTTTTTCTTAGTTCAGATGTGAGATTCAATGCACTTGCATGAATTTTCATGAAAAAATATTGAACTTTCAAAGTTCTTTTTTTTTCTTAGTTCAGATGTGAGATTCAATGCACTTGCATGAATTTTCATGAAAAAATATTGAACTTTCAAAGTTCTTTTTTTTCTTAGTTCAGATGTGAGATTCAATGCACTTGCATGAATTTTCATGAAAAAATATTGAACTTTCAAAGTTCTTTTTTTTTCTTAGTTCAGATGTGAGATTCAATGCACTTGCATGAATTTTCATGAAAAAATATTGAACTTTCAAAGTTCTTTTTTTTCTTAGTTCAGATGTGAGATTCAATGCACTTGCATGAATTTTCATGAAAAAATATTGAACTTTCAAAGTTCTTTTTTTTCTTAGTTCAGATGTGAGATTCAATGCACTTGCATGAATTTTCATGAAAAAATATTGAACTTTCAAAGTTCTTTTTTTTCTTAGTTCAGATGTGAGATTCAATGCACTTGCATGAATTTTCATGAAAAAATATTGAACTGTCAAAGTTCTTTTTTTTTCTTAGTTCAGATGTGAGATTCAATGCACTTGCATGAATTTTCATGAAAAAATATTGAATTGTCAAAGTTCTTTTTTTTTCTTAGTTCAGATGTGAGATTCAATGCACTTGCATGAATTTTCATGAAAAAATATTGAACTTTCAAAGTTCTTTTTTTTCTTAGTTCAGATGTGAGATTCAATGCACTTGCATGAATTTTCATGAAAAAATATTGAACTTTCAAAGTTCTTTTTTTTCTTAGTTCAGATGTGAGATTCAATGCACTTGCATGAATTTTCATGAAAAAATATTGAACTGTCAAAGTTCTTTTTTTTCTTAGTTCAGATGTGAGATTCAATGCACTTGCATGAATTTTCATGAAAAAATATTGAACTTTCAAAGTTCTTTTTTTTCTTAGTTCAGATGTGAGATTCAATGCACTTGCATGAATTTTCATGAAAAAATATTGAACTTTCAAAGTTCTTTTTTTTTCTTAGTTCAGATGTGAGATTCAATGCACTTGCATGAATTTTCATGAAAAAATATTGAACTTTCAAAGTTCTTTTTTTTCTTAGTTCAGATGTGAGATTCAATGCACTTGCATGAATTTTCATGAAAAAATATTGAACTTTCAAAGTTCTTTTTTTTTCTTAGTTCAGATGTGAGATTCAATGCACTTGCATGAATTTTCATGAAAAAATATTGAACTTTCAAAGTTCTTTTTTTTTCTTAGTTCAGATGTGAGATTCAATGCACTTGCATGAATTTTCATGAAAAAATATTGAACTTTCAAAGTTCTTTTTTTTTCTTAGTTCAGATGTGAGATTCAATGCACTTGCATGAATTTTCATGAAAAAATATTGAACTTTCAAAGTTCTTTTTTTTCTTAGTTCAGATGTGAGATTCAATGCACTTGCATGAATTTTCATGAAAAAATATTGAACTGTCAAAGTTCTTTTTTTTCTTAGTTCAGATGTGAGATTCAATGCACTTGCATGAATTTTCATGAAAAAATATTGAACTTTCAAAGTTCTTTTTTTTCTTAGTTCAGATGTGAGATTCAATGCACTTGCATGAATTTTCATGAAAAAATATTGAACTTTCAAAGTTCTTTTTTTTCTTAGTTCAGATGTGAGATTCAATGCACTTGCATGAATTTTCATGAAAAAATATTGAACTTTCAAAGTTCTTTTTTTTTCTTAGTTCAGATGTGAGATTCAATGCACTTGCATGAATTTTCATGAAAAAATATTGAACTTTCAAAGTTCTTTTTTTTCTTAGTTCAGATGTGAGATTCAATGCACTTGCATGAATTTTCATGAAAAAATATTGAACTTTCAAAGTTCTTTTTTTTCTTAGTTCAGATGTGAGATTCAATGCACTTGCATGAATTTTCATGAAAAAATATTGAACTTTCAAAGTTCTTTTTTTTTCTTAGTTCAGATGTGAGATTCAATGCACTTGCATGAATTTTCATGAAAAAATATTGAACTGTCAAAGTTCTTTTTTTTTCTTAGTTCAGATGTGAGATTCAATGCACTTGCATGAATTTTCATGAAAAAATATTGAACTTTCAAAGTTCTTTTTTTTTAGTTCAGATGTGAGATTCAATGCACTTGCATGAATTTTCATGAAAAAATATTGAACTGTCAAAGTTCTTTTTTTTTCTTAGTTCAGATGTGAGATTCAATGCACTTGCATGAATTTTCATGAAAAAATATTGAACTGTCAAAGTTCTTTTTTTTTCTTAGTTCAGATGTGAGATTCAATGCACTTGCATGAATTTTCATGAAAAAATATTGAACTTTCAAAGTTCTTTTTTTTCTTAGTTCAGATGTGAGATTCAATGCACTTGCATGAATTTTCATGAAAAAATATTGAACTTTCAAAGTTCTTTTTTTTCTTAGTTCAGATGTGAGATTCAATGCACTTGCATGAATTTTCATGAAAAAATATTGAACTTTCAAAGTTCTTTTTTTTCTTAGTTCAGATGTGAGATTCAATGCACTTGCATGAATTTTCATGAAAAAATATTGAACTTTCAAAGTTCTTTTTTTTTTAGTTCAGATGTGAGATTCAATGCACTTGCATGAATTTTCATGAAAAAATATTGAACTTTCAAAGTTCTTTTTTTTCTTAGTTCAGATGTGAGATTCAATGCACTTGCATGAATTTTCATGAAAAAATATTGAACTTTCAAAGTTCTTTTTTTTCTTAGTTCAGATGTGAGATTCAATGCACTTGCATGAATTTTCATGAAAAAATATTGAACTTTCAAAGTTCTTTTTTTTCTTAGTTCAGATGTGAGATTCAATGCACTTGCATGAATTTTCATGAAAAAATATTGAACTTTCAAAGTTCTTTTTTTTCTTAGTTCAGATGTGAGATTCAATGCACTTGCATGAATTTTCATGAAAAAATATTGAACTTTCAAAGTTCTTTTTTTTTCTTAGTTCAGATGTGAGATTCAATGCACTTGCATGAATTTTCATGAAAAAATATTGAACTTTCAAAGTTCTTTTTTTTCTTAGTTCAGATGTGAGATTCAATGCACTTGCATGAATTTTCATGAAAAAATATTGAACTTTCAAAGTTCTTTTTTTTTCTTAGTTCAGATGTGAGATTCAATGCACTTGCATGAATTTTCATGAAAAAATATTGAACTTTCAAAGTTCTTTTTTTTCTTAGTTCAGATGTGAGATTCAATGCACTTGCATGAATTTTCATGAAAAAATATTGAACTTTCAAAGTTCTTTTTTTTCTTAGTTCAGATGTGAGATTCAATGCACTTGCATGAATTTTCATGAAAAAATATTGAACTTTCAAAGTTCTTTTTTTTTCTTAGTTCAGATGTGAGATTCAATGCACTTGCATGAATTTTCATGAAAAAATATTGAACTGTCAAAGTTCTTTTTTTTCTTAGTTCAGATGTGAGATTCAATGCACTTGCATGAATTTTCATGAAAAAATATTGAATTGTCAAAGTTCTTTTTTTTCTTAGTTCAGATGTGAGATTCAATGCACTTGCATGAATTTTCATGAAAAAATATTGAACTTTCAAAGTTCTTTTTTTTTCTTAGTTCAGATGTGAGATTCAATGCACTTGCATGAATTTTCATGAAAAAATATTGAACTTTCAAAGTTCTTTTTTTTCTTAGTTCAGATGTGAGATTCAATGCACTTGCATGAATTTTCATGAAAAAATATTGAACTGTCAAAGTTCTTTTTTTTCTTAGTTCAGATGTGAGATTCAATGCACTTGCATGAATTTTCATGAAAAAATATTGAACTTTCAAAGTTCTTTTTTTTCTTAGTTCAGATGTGAGATTCAATGCACTTGCATGAATTTTCATGAAAAAATATTGAACTTTCAAAGTTCTTTTTTTTCTTAGTTCAGATGTGAGATTCAATGCACTTGCATGAATTTTCATGAAAAAATATTGAACTTTCAAAGTTCTTTTTTTTCTTAGTTCAGATGTGAGATTCAATGCACTTGCATGAATTTTCATGAAAAAATATTGAACTTTCAAAGTTCTTTTTTTTCTTAGTTCAGATGTGAGATTCAATGCACTTGCATGAATTTTCATGAAAAAATATTGAACTTTCAAAGTTCTTTTTTTTTCTTAGTTCAGATGTGAGATTCAATGCACTTGCATGAATTTTCATGAAAAAATATTGAACTTGTCAAAGTTCTTTTTTTTCTTAGTTCAGATGTGAGATTCAATGCACTTGCATGAATTTTCATGAAAAAATATTGAACTTTCAAAGTTCTTTTTTTTCTTAGTTCAGATGTGAGATTCAATGCACTTGCATGAATTTTCATGAAAAAATATTGAACTGTCAAAGTTCTTTTTTTTTTTAGTTCAGATGTGAGATTCAATGCACTTGCATGAATTTTCATGAAAAAATATTGAACTTTCAAAGTTCTTTTTTTTCTTAGTTCAGATGTGAGATTCAATGCACTTGCATGAATTTTCATGAAAAAATATTGAACTTTCAAAGTTCTTTTTTTTTTTTAGTTCAGATGTGAGATTCAATGCACTTGCATGAATTTTCATGAAAAAATATTGAACTTTCAAAGTTCTTTTTTTTCTTAGTTCAGATGTGAGATTCAATGCACTTGCATGAATTTTCATGAAAAAATATTGAACTTTCAAAGTTCTTTTTTTTCTTAGTTCAGATGTGAGATTCAATGCACTTGCATGAATTTTCATGAAAAAATATTGAACTTTCAAAGTTCTTTTTTTTCTTAGTTCAGATGTGAGATTCAATGCACTTGCATGAATTTTCATGAAAAAATATTGAACTGTCAAAGTTCTTTTTTTTCTTAGTTCAGATGTGAGATTCAATGCACTTGCATGAATTTTCATGAAAAAATATTGAACTTTCAAAGTTCACTTTTTTTTAGTTCAGATGTGAGATTCAATGCACTTGCATGAATTTTCATGAAAAAATATTGAACTGTCAAAGTTCTTTTTTTTCTTAGTTCAGATGTGAGATTCAATGCACTTGCATGAATTTTCATGAAAAAATATTGAACTTTCAAAGTTCTTTTTTTTCTTAGTTCAGATGTGAGATTCAATGCACTTGCATGAATTTTCATGAAAAAATATTGAACTTTCAAAGTTCTTTTTTTTCTTAGTTCAGATGTGAGATTCAATGCACTTGCATGAATTTTCATGAAAAAATATTGAACTTTCAAAGTTCACTTTTTTTTAGTTCAGATGTGAGATTCAATGCACTTGCATGAATTTTCATGAAAAAATATTGAACTTTCAAAGTTCTTTTTTTTCTTAGTTCAGATGTGAGATTCAATGCACTTGCATGAATTTTCATGAAAAAATATTGAACTTTCAAAGTTCTTTTTTTTTCTTAGTTCAGATGTGAGATTCAATGCACTTGCATGAATTTTCATGAAAAAATATTGAACTTTCAAAGTTCTTTTTTTTTTTAGTTCAGATGTGAGATTCAATGCACTTGCATGAATTTTCATGAAAAAATATTGAACTGTCAAAGTTCTTTTTTTTTCTTAGTTCAGATGTGAGATTCAATGCACTTGCATGAATTTTCATGAAAAAATATTGAACTGTCAAAGTTCTTTTTTTTCTTAGTTCAGATGTGAGATTCAATGCACTTGCATGAATTTTCATGAAAAAATATTGAACTTTCAAAGTTCTTTTTTTTCTTAGTTCAGATGTGAGATTCAATGCACTTGCATGAATTTTCATGAAAAAATATTGAATTGTCAAAGTTCTTTTTTTTCTTAGTTCAGATGTGAGATTCAATGCACTTGCATGAATTTTCATGAAAAAATATTGAACTTTCAAAGTTCTTTTTTTTCTTAGTTCAGATGTGAGATTCAATGCACTTGCATGAATTTTCATGAAAAAATATTGAACTTTCAAAGTTCTTTTTTTTCTTAGTTCAGATGTGAGATTCAATGCACTTGCATGAATTTTCATGAAAAAATATTGAACTTTCAAAGTTCTTTTTTTTCTTAGTTCAGATGTGAGATTCAATGCACTTGCATGAATTTTCATGAAAAAATATTGAACTTTCAAAGTTCACTTTTTTCTTAGTTCAGATGTGAGATTCAATGCACTTGCATGAATTTTCATGAAAAAATATTGAACTTTCAAAGTTCTTTTTTTTTCTTAGTTCAGATGTGAGATTCAATGCACTTGCATGAATTTTCATGAAAAAATATTGAACTTTCAAAGTTCTTTTTTTTTCTTAGTTCAGATGTGAGATTCAATGCACTTGCATGAATTTTCATGAAAAAATATTGAACTGTCAAAGTTCTTTTTTTTCTTAGTTCAGATGTGAGATTCAATGCACTTGCATGAATTTTCATGAAAAAATATTGAACTGTCAAAGTTCTTTTTTTTCTTAGTTCAGATGTGAGATTCAATGCACTTGCATGAATTTTCATGAAAAAATATTGAACTGTCAAAGTTCTTTTTTTTTCTTAGTTCAGATGTGAGATTCAATGCACTTGCATGAATTTTCATGAAAAAATATTGAACTTTCAAAGTTCTTTTTTTTTAGTTCAGATGTGAGATTCAATGCACTTGCATGAATTTTCATGAAAAAATATTGAACTGTCAAAGTTCTTTTTTTTCTTAGTTCAGATGTGAGATTCAATGCACTTGCATGAATTTTCATGAAAAAATATTGAACTTTCAAAGTTCTTTTTTTTCTTAGTTCAGATGTGAGATTCAATGCACTTGCATGAATTTTCATGAAAAAATATTGAACTTTCAAAGTTCTTTTTTTTCTTAGTTCAGATGTGAGATTCAATGCACTTGCATGAATTTTCATGAAAAAATATTGAACTGTCAAAGTTCTTTTTTTTCTTAGTTCAGATGTGAGATTCAATGCACTTGCATGAATTTTCATGAAAAAATATTGAACTGTCAAAGTTCTTTTTTTTTCTTAGTTCAGATGTGAGATTCAATGCACTTGCATGAATTTTCATGAAAAAATATTGAACTTTCAAAGTTCACTTTTTTTTTAGTTCAGATGTGAGATTCAATGCACTTGCATGAATTTTCATGAAAAAATATTGAACTTTCAAAGTTCTTTTTTTTTCTTAGTTCAGATGTGAGATTCAATGCACTTGCATGAATTTTCATGAAAAAATATTGAACTTTCAAAGTTCTTTTTTTTTCTTAGTTCAGATGTGAGATTCAATGCACTTGCAGGAATTTTCATGAAAAAATATTGAACTTCAAAGTTCTTTTTTTTTCTTAGTTCAGATGTGAGATTCAATGCACTTGCATGAATTTTCATGAAAAAATATTGAACTTTCAAAGTTCACTTTTTTCTTAGTTCAGATGTGAGATTCAATGCACTTGCAGGAATTTTCATGAAAAAATATTGAACTGTCAAAGTTCTTTTTTTTCTTAGTTCAGATGTGAGATTCAATGCACTTGCATGAATTTTCATGAAAAAATATTGAATTGTCAAAGTTCTTTTTTTTTCTTAGTTCAGATGTGAGATTCAATGCACTTGCATGAATTTTCATGAAAAAATATTGAACTTTCAAAGTTCTTTTTTTTCTTAGTTCAGATGTGAGATTCAATGCACTTGCATGAATTTTCATGAAAAATATTGAACTTTCAAAGTTCTTTTTTTTCTTAGTTCAGATGTGAGATTCAATGCACTTGCATGAATTTTCATGAAAAAATAACTTAAAAACTCAACTTTTTTCTTAGTTCAGATGTGAGATTCAATGCACTTGCATGAATTTTCATGAAAAAATATTGAACTTTCAAAGTTCTTTTTTTTCTTAGTTCAGATGTGAGATTCAATGCACTTGCATGAATTTTCATGAAAAAATATTGAACTTTCAAAGTTCTTTTTTTTTTTTAGTTCAGATGTGAGATTCAATGCACTTGCATGAATTTTCATGAAAAAATATTGAATTGTCAAAGTTCTTTTTTTTCTTAGTTCAGATGTGAGATTCAATGCACTTGCATGAATTTTCATGAAAAAATATTGAACTTTCAAAGTTCTTTTTTTTCTTAGTTCAGATGTGAGATTCAATGCACTTGCATGAATTTTCATGAAAAATATTGAACTTTCAAAGTTCTTTTTTTTCTTAGTTCAGATGTGAGATTCAATGCACTTGCATGAATTTTCATGAAAAAATATTGAACTTTCAAAGTTCTTTTTTTTCTTAGTTCAGATGTGAGATTCAATGCACTTGCATGAATTTTCATGAAAAAATATTGAACTTTCAAAGTTCTTTTTTTTTCTTAGTTCAGATGTGAGATTCAATGCACTTGCATGAATTTTCATGAAAAAATATTGAACTTTCAAAGTTCTTTTTTTTTCTTAGTTCAGATGTGAGATTCAATGCACTTGCAGGAATTTTCATGAAAAAATATTGAACTGTCAAAGTTCTTTTTTTTCTTAGTTCAGATGTGAGATTCAATGCACTTGCATGAATTTTCATGAAAAAATATTGAACTGTCAAAGTTCTTTTTTTTCTTAGTTCAGATGTGAGATTCAATGCACTTGCATGAATTTTCATGAAAAAATATTGAACTGTCAAAGTTCTTTTTTTTTCTTAGTTCAGATGTGAGATTCAATGCACTTGCAGGAATTTTCATGAAAAAATATTGAACTTTCAAAGTTCACTTTTTTTTAGTTCAGATGTGAGATTCAATGCACTTGCATGAATTTTCATGAAAAAATATTGAACTTTCAAAGTTCTTTTTTTTTCTTAGTTCAGATGTGAGATTCAATGCACTTGCAGGAATTTTCATGAAAAAATATTGAACTGTCAAAGTTCTTTTTTTTTCTTAGTTCAGATGTGAGATTCAATGCACTTGCATGAATTTTCATGAAAAAATATTGAACTTTCAAAGTTCACTTTTTTCTTAGTTCAGATGTGAGATTCAATGCACTTGCATGAATTTTCATGAAAAAATATTGAACTGTCAAAGTTCTTTTTTTTTCTTAGTTCAGATGTGAGATTCAATGCACTTGCATGAATTTTCATGAAAAAATATTGAATTGTCAAAGTTCTTTTTTTTCTTAGTTCAGATGTGAGATTCAATGCACTTGCATGAATTTTCATGAAAAAATATTGAACTTTCAAAGTTCTTTTTTTCTTAGTTCAGATGTGAGATTCAATGCACTTGCATGAATTTTCATGAAAAATATTGAACTTTCAAAGTTCACTTTTTTCTTAGTTCAGATGTGAGATTCAATGCACTTGCATGAATTTTTCATGAAAAAATAACTTAAAAGTTCAACTTTTTTCTTAGTTCAGATGTGAGATTCAATGCACTTGCATGAATTTTCATGAAAAAATATTGAACTTTCAAAGTTCTTTTTTTTCTTAGTTCAGATGTGAGATTCAATGCACTTGCATGAATTTTCATGAAAAAATATTGAACTTTCAAAGTTCTTTTTTTTTCTTAGTTCAGATGTGAGATTCAATGCACTTGCATGAATTTTCATGAAAAAATATTGAACTTTCAAAGTTCTTTTTTTTTCTTAGTTCAGATGTGAGATTCAATGCACTTGCATGAATTTTCATGAAAAAATATTGAACTTTCAAAGTTCTTTTTTTTTCTTAGTTCAGATGTGAGATTCAATGCACTTGCATGAATTTTCATGAAAAAATATTGAACTGTCAAAGTTCTTTTTTTTTCTTAGTTCAGATGTGAGATTCAATGCACTTGCATGAATTTTCATGAAAAAATATTGAATTGTCAAAGTTCTTTTTTTTTCTTAGTTCAGATGTGAGATTCAATGCACTTGCATGAATTTTCATGAAAAAATATTGAACTTTCAAAGTTCTTTTTTTTCTTAGTTCAGATGTGAGATTCAATGCACTTGCATGAATTTTCATGAAAAATATTGAACTTTCAAAGTTCTTTTTTTTCTTAGTTCAGATGTGAGATTCAATGCACTTGCATGAATTTTCATGAAAAAATATTGAACTTTCAAAGTTCTTTTTTTTCTTAGTTCAGATGTGAGATTCAATGCACTTGCATGAATTTTCATGAAAAAATATTGAACTTTCAAAGTTCTTTTTTTTTCTTAGTTCAGATGTGAGATTCAATGCACTTGCATGAATTTTCATGAAAAAATATTGAACTTTCAAAGTTCTTTTTTTTTCTTAGTTCAGATGTGAGATTCAATGCACTTGCATGAATTTTCATGAAAAAATATTGAACTGTCAAAGTTCTTTTTTTTTCTTAGTTCAGATGTGAGATTCAATGCACTTGCATGAATTTTCATGAAAAAATATTGAACTTTCAAAGTTCTTTTTTTTCTTAGTTCAGATGTGAGATTCAATGCACTTGCATGAATTTTCATGAAAAATATTGAACTTTCAAAGTTCACTTTTTTTCTTAGTTCAGATGTGAGATTCAATGCACTTGCATGAATTTTCATGAAAAAATATTGAACTTTCAAAGTTCTTTTTTTTCTTAGTTCAGATGTGAGATTCAATGCACTTGCATGAATTTTCATGAAAAAATATTGAACTTTCAAAGTTCTTTTTTTTCTTAGTTCAGATGTGAGATTCAATGCACTTGCATGAATTTTCATGAAAAAATATTGAACTTTCAAAGTTCTTTTTTTTTCTTAGTTCAGATGTGAGATTCAATGCACTTGCATGAATTTTCATGAAAAAATATTGAACTGTCAAAGTTCTTTTTTTTCTTAGTTCAGATGTGAGATTCAATGCACTTGCATGAATTTTCATGAAAAAATATTGAACTGTCAAAGTTCTTTTTTTTTCTTAGTTCAGATGTGAGATTCAATGCACTTGCATGAATTTTCATGAAAAAATATTGAACTTTCAAAGTTCTTTTTTTTTTAGTTCAGATGTGAGATTCAATGCACTTGCATGAATTTTCATGAAAAAATATTGAACTTTCAAAGTTCTTTTTTTTTCTTAGTTCAGATGTGAGATTCAATGCACTTGCATGAATTTTCATGAAAAAATATTGAACTGTCAAAGTTCTTTTTTTTCTTAGTTCAGATGTGAGATTCAATGCACTTGCATGAATTTTCATGAAAAAATATTGAACTTTCAAAGTTCACTTTTTTCTTAGTTCAGATGTGAGATTCAATGCACTTGCATGAATTTTCATGAAAAAATATTGAACTTTCAAAGTTCTTTTTTTTTCTTAGTTCAGATGTGAGATTCAATGCACTTGCATGAATTTTCATGAAAAAATATTGAACTTTCAAAGTTCTTTTTTTTTCTTAGTTCAGATGTGAGATTCAATGCACTTGCATGAATTTTCATGAAAAAATATTGAACTGTCAAAGTTCTTTTTTTTCTTAGTTCAGATGTGAGATTCAATGCACTTGCATGAATTTTCATGAAAAAATATTGAATTGTCAAAGTTCTTTTTTTTTCTTAGTTCAGATGTGAGATTCAATGCACTTGCATGAATTTTCATGAAAAAATATTGAACTGTCAAAGTTCTTTTTTTTTCTTAGTTCAGATGTGAGATTCAATGCACTTGCATGAATTTTCATGAAAAAATATTGAACTTTCAAAGTTCTTTTTTTTCTTAGTTCAGATGTGAGATTCAATGCACTTGCATGAATTTTCATGAAAAAATATTGAACTTTCAAAGTTCTTTTTTTTCTTAGTTCAGATGTGAGATTCAATGCACTTGCAGGAATTTTCATGAAAAAATATTGAACTGTCAAAGTTCTTTTTTTTCTTAGTTCAGATGTGAGATTCAATGCACTTGCATGAATTTTCATGAAAAAATATTGAATTGTCAAAGTTCTTTTTTTTTCTTAGTTCAGATGTGAGATTCAATGCACTTGCATGAATTTTCATGAAAAAATATTGAACTTTCAAAGTTCTTTTTTTTCTTAGTTCAGATGTGAGATTCAATGCACTTGCATGAATTTTCATGAAAAAATATTGAACTTTCAAAGTTCACTTTTTTCTTAGTTCAGATGTGAGATTCAATGCACTTGCATGAATTTTCATGAAAAAATATTGAACTTTCAAAGTTCTTTTTTTTTCTTAGTTCAGATGTGAGATTCAATGCACTTGCATGAATTTTCATGAAAAAATATTGAACTTTCAAAGTTCTTTTTTTTTCTTAGTTCAGATGTGAGATTCAATGCACTTGCATGAATTTTCATGAAAAAATATTGAACTGTCAAAGTTCTTTTTTTTTCTTAGTTCAGATGTGAGATTCAATGCACTTGCATGAATTTTCATGAAAAAATATTGAACTTTCAAAGTTCTTTTTTTTCTTAGTTCAGATGTGAGATTCAATGCACTTGCATGAATTTTCATGAAAAATATTGAACTTTCAAAGTTCACTTTTTTCTTAGTTCAGATGTGAGATTCAATGCACTTGCATGAATTTTCATGAAAAAATATTGAACTTTCAAAGTTCTTTTTTTTCTTAGTTCAGATGTGAGATTCAATGCACTTGCATGAATTTTCATGAAAAAATATTGAACTTTCAAAGTTCTTTTTTTTTCTTAGTTCAGATGTGAGATTCAATGCACTTGCATGAATTTTCATGAAAAAATATTGAACTTTCAAAGTTCTTTTTTTTCTTAGTTCAGATGTGAGATTCAATGCACTTGCATGAATTTTCATGAAAAAATATTGAACTGTCAAAGTTCTTTTTTTTCTTAGTTCAGATGTGAGATTCAATGCACTTGCATGAATTTTCATGAAAAAATATTGAACTGTCAAAGTTCTTTTTTTTCTTAGTTCAGATGTGAGATTCAATGCACTTGCATGAATTTTCATGAAAAAATATTGAACTTTCAAAGTTCACTTTTTTTTAGTTCAGATGTGAGATTCAATGCACTTGCATGAATTTTCATGAAAAAATATTGAACTTTCAAAGTTCTTTTTTTTTCTTAGTTCAGATGTGAGATTCAATGCACTTGCATGAATTTTCATGAAAAAATATTGAACTGTCAAAGTTCTTTTTTTTCTTAGTTCAGATGTGAGATTCAATGCACTTGCATGAATTTTCATGAAAAAATATTGAACTTTCAAAGTTCACTTTTTTCTTAGTTCAGATGTGAGATTCAATGCACTTGCATGAATTTTCATGAAAAAATATTGAACTTTCAAAGTTCTTTTTTTTTCTTAGTTCAGATGTGAGATTCAATGCACTTGCATGAATTTTCATGAAAAAATATTGAACTGTCAAAGTTCTTTTTTTTTCTTAGTTCAGATGTGAGATTCAATGCACTTGCATGAATTTTCATGAAAAAATATTGAACTTTCAAAGTTCTTTTTTTTTCTTAGTTCAGATGTGAGATTCAATGCACTTGCATGAATTTTCATGAAAAAATATTGAACTTTCAAAGTTCACTTTTTTTTTAGTTCAGATGTGAGATTCAATGCACTTGCATGAATTTTCATGAAAAAATATTGAACTTTCAAAGTTCTTTTTTTTTCTTAGTTCAGATGTGAGATTCAATGCACTTGCATGAATTTTCATGAAAAAATATTGAACTGTCAAAGTTCTTTTTTTTCTTAGTTCAGATGTGAGATTCAATGCACTTGCATGAATTTTCATGAAAAAATATTGAACTTTCAAAGTTCTTTTTTTTCTTAGTTCAGATGTGAGATTCAATGCACTTGCATGAATTTTCATGAAAAAATATTGAACTTTCAAAGTTCTTTTTTTTTCTTAGTTCAGATGTGAGATTCAATGCACTTGCATGAATTTTCATGAAAAAATATTGAACTTTCAAAGTTCTTTTTTTTTCTTAGTTCAGATGTGAGATTCAATGCACTTGCATGAATTTTCATGAAAAAATATTGAACTGTCAAAGTTCTTTTTTTTTCTTAGTTCAGATGTGAGATTCAATGCACTTGCAGGAATTTTCATGAAAAAATATTGAATTGTCAAAGTTCTTTTTTTTTCTTAGTTCAGATGTGAGATTCAATGCACTTGCATGAATTTTCATGAAAAAATATTGAACTGTCAAAGTTCTTTTTTTTTCTTAGTTCAGATGTGAGATTCAATGCACTTGCATGAATTTTCATGAAAAAATATTGAACTTTCAAAGTTCTTTTTTTTCTTAGTTCAGATGTGAGATTCAATGCACTTGCATGAATTTTCATGAAAAAATATTGAACTTTCAAAGTTCACTTTTTTCTTAGTTCAGATGTGAGATTCAATGCACTTGCATGAATTTTCATGAAAAAATATTGAACTTTCAAAGTTCTTTTTTTTTCTTAGTTCAGATGTGAGATTCAATGCACTTGCATGAATTTTCATGAAAAAATATTGAATTGTCAAAGTTCTTTTTTTTTCTTAGTTCAGATGTGAGATTCAATGCACTTGCATGAATTTTCATGAAAAAATATTGAACTTTCAAAGTTCTTTTTTTTCTTAGTTCAGATGTGAGATTCAATGCACTTGCATGAATTTTCATGAAAAAATATTGAACTTTCAAAGTTCTTTTTTTCTTAGTTCAGATGTGAGATTCAATGCACTTGCATGAATTTTCATGAAAAAATATTGAACTTTCAAAGTTCTTTTTTTTTCTTAGTTCAGATGTGAGATTCAATGCACTTGCATGAATTTTCATGAAAAAATATTGAACTTTCAAAGTTCTTTTTTTTCTTAGTTCAGATGTGAGATTCAATGCACTTGCATGAATTTTCATGAAAAAATATTGAACTGTCAAAGTTCTTTTTTTTTCTTAGTTCAGATGTGAGATTCAATGCACTTGCATGAATTTTCATGAAAAAATATTGAACTTTCAAAGTTCACTTTTTTCTTAGTTCAGATGTGAGATTCAATGCACTTGCATGAATTTTCATGAAAAAATATTGAACTTTCAAAGTTCTTTTTTTTCTTAGTTCAGATGTGAGATTCAATGCACTTGCATGAATTTTCATGAAAAAATATTGAACTTTCAAAGTTCACTTTTTTCTTAGTTCAGATGTGAGATTCAATGCACTTGCATGAATTTTCATGAAAAAATATTGAACTTTCAAAGTTCTTTTTTTTTCTTAGTTCAGATGTGAGATTCAATGCACTTGCATGAATTTTCATGAAAAAATATTGAACTTTCAAAGTTCTTTTTTTTTCTTAGTTCAGATGTGAGATTCAATGCACTTGCAGGAATTTTCATGAAAAAATATTGAACTGTCAAAGTTCTTTTTTTTTCTTAGTTCAGATGTGAGATTCAATGCACTTGCATGAATTTTCATGAAAAAATATTGAACTGTCAAAGTTCTTTTTTTTTCTTAGTTCAGATGTGAGATTCAATGCACTTGCATGAATTTTCATGAAAAAATATTGAACTTTCAAAGTTCACTTTTTTTTAGTTCAGATGTGAGATTCAATGCACTTGCATGAATTTTCATGAAAAAATATTGAACTTTCAAAGTTCTTTTTTTTTCTTAGTTCAGATGTGAGATTCAATGCACTTGCATGAATTTTCATGAAAAAATATTGAACTGTCAAAGTTCTTTTTTTTCTTAGTTCAGATGTGAGATTCAATGCACTTGCATGAATTTTCATGAAAAAATATTGAACTTTCAAAGTTCACTTTTTTCTTAGTTCAGATGTGAGATTCAATGCACTTGCATGAATTTTCATGAAAAAATATTGAACTTTCAAAGTTCTTTTTTTTTCTTAGTTCAGATGTGAGATTCAATGCACTTGCAGGAATTTTCATGAAAAAATATTGAACTGTCAAAGTTCTTTTTTTTCTTAGTTCAGATGTGAGATTCAATGCACTTGCATGAATTTTCATGAAAAATATTGAACTGTCAAAGTTCTTTTTTTTTCTTAGTTCAGATGTGAGATTCAATGCACTTGCATGAATTTTCATGAAAAAATATTGAACTTTCAAAGTTCTTTTTTTTTAGTTCAGATGTGAGATTCAATGCACTTGCATGAATTTTCATGAAAAAATATTGAACTTTCAAAGTTCTTTTTTTTCTTAGTTCAGATGTGAGATTCAATGCACTTGCATGAATTTTCATGAAAAAATATTGAACTGTCAAAGTTCTTTTTTTTCTTAGTTCAGATGTGAGATTCAATGCACTTGCATGAATTTTCATGAAAAAATATTGAACTTTCAAAGTTCACTTTTTTTCTTAGTTCAGATGTGAGATTCAATGCACTTGCATGAATTTTCATGAAAAAATATTGAACTTTCAAAGTTCTTTTTTTTTCTTAGTTCAGATGTGAGATTCAATGCACTTGCATGAATTTTCATGAAAAAATATTGAACTTTCAAAGTTCTTTTTTTTTCTTAGTTCAGATGTGAGATTCAATGCACTTGCATGAATTTTCATGAAAAAATATTGAACTGTCAAAGTTCTTTTTTTTTCTTAGTTCAGATGTGAGATTCAATGCACTTGCAGGAATTTTCATGAAAAAATATTGAATTGTCAAAGTTCTTTTTTTTTCTTAGTTCAGATGTGAGATTCAATGCACTTGCATGAATTTTCATGAAAAAATATTGAACTGTCAAAGTTCTTTTTTTTTCTTAGTTCAGATGTGAGATTCAATGCACTTGCATGAATTTTCATGAAAAAATATTGAACTTTCAAAGTTCTTTTTTTTCTTAGTTCAGATGTGAGATTCAATGCACTTGCATGAATTTTCATGAAAAAATATTGAACTTTCAAAGTTCACTTTTTTCTTAGTTCAGATGTGAGATTCAATGCACTTGCAGAATTTTCATGAAAAAATATTGAACTGTCAAAGTTCTTTTTTTTCTTAGTTCAGATGTGAGATTCAATGCACTTGCATGAATTTTCATGAAAAAATATTGAATTGTCAAAGTTCTTTTTTTTCTTAGTTCAGATGTGAGATTCAATGCACTTGCATGAATTTTCATGAAAAAATATTGAACTGTCAAAGTTCTTTTTTTTCTTAGTTCAGATGTGAGATTCAATGCACAAGAATGCATGAATTTTCATGAAAAAATATTGAACTGTCAAAGTTCTTTTTTTTCTTAGTTCAGATGTGAGATTCAATGCACTTGCATGAATTTTCATGAAAAAATATTGAACTTTCAAAGTTCACTTTTTTTTAGTTCAGATGTGAGATTCAATGCACTTGCATGAATTTTCATGAAAAAATATTGAACTTTCAAAGTTCTTTTTTTTTCTTAGTTCAGATGTGAGATTCAATGCACTTGCATGAATTTTCATGAAAAAATATTGAACTGTCAAAGTTCTTTTTTTTTCTTAGTTCAGATGTGAGATTCAATGCACTTGCATGAATTTTCATGAAAAAATATTGAACTTTCAAAGTTCACTTTTTTCTTAGTTCAGATGTGAGATTCAATGCACTTGCATGAATTTTCATGAAAAAATATTGAACTTTCAAAGTTCTTTTTTTTTCTTAGTTCAGATGTGAGATTCAATGCACTTGCATGAATTTTCATGAAAAAATATTGAATTGTCAAAGTTCTTTTTTTTTCTTAGTTCAGATGTGAGATTCAATGCACTTGCATGAATTTTCATGAAAAAATATTGAACTGTCAAAGTTCTTTTTTTTTCTTAGTTCAGATGTGAGATTCAATGCACTTGCATGAATTTTCATGAAAAAATATTGAACTTTCAAAGTTCTTTTTTTTCTTAGTTCAGATGTGAGATTCAATGCACTTGCATGAATTTTCATGAAAAATATTGAACTTTCAAAGTTCACTTTTTTCTTAGTTCAGATGTGAGATTCAATGCACTTGCAGAATTTTCATGAAAAAATATTGAACTGTCAAAGTTCTTTTTTTTCTTAGTTCAGATGTGAGATTCAATGCACTTGCATGAATTTTCATGAAAAAATATTGAATTGTCAAAGTTCTTTTTTTTTCTTAGTTCAGATGTGAGATTCAATGCACTTGCATGAATTTTCATGAAAAAATATTGAACTTTCAAAGTTCTTTTTTTTCTTAGTTCAGATGTGAGATTCAATGCACTTGCATGAATTTTCATGAAAAAATATTGAACTTTCAAAGTTCTTTTTTTTCTTAGTTCAGATGTGAGATTCAATGCACTTGCATGAATTTTCATGAAAAAATATTGAACTGTCAAAGTTCTTTTTTTTCTTAGTTCAGATGTGAGATTCAATGCACTTGCATGAATTTTCATGAAAAAATATTGAACTTTCAAAGTTCTTTTTTTTCTTAGTTCAGATGTGAGATTCAATGCACTTGCATGAATTTTCATGAAAAAATATTGAACTGTCAAAGTTCTTTTTTTTTCTTAGTTCAGATGTGAGATTCAATGCACTTGCATGAATTTTCATGAAAAAATATTGAACTTTCAAAGTTCACTTTTTTTCTTAGTTCAGATGTGAGATTCAATGCACTTGCATGAATTTTCATGAAAAAATATTAAACTTTCAAAGTTCTTTTTTTCTTAGTTCAGATGTGAGATTCAATGCACTTGCATGAATTTTCATGAAAAAATATTGAACTGTCAAAGTTCTTTTTTTTCTTAGTTCAGATGTGAGATTCAATGCACTTGCATGAATTTTCATGAAAAAATATTGAACTGTCAAAGTTCTTTTTTTCTTAGTTCAGATGTGAGATTCAATGCACTTGAATGCATGAATTTTCATGAAAAAATATTGAACTGTCAAAGTTCTTTTTTTTTTCTTAGTTCAGATGTGAGATTCAATGCACTTGCATGAATTTTCATGAAAAAATATTGAACTTTCAAAGTTCACTTTTTTTTAGTTCAGATGTGAGATTCAATGCACTTGCATGAATTTTCATGAAAAAATATTGAACTTTCAAAGTTCTTTTTTTTTCTTAGTTCAGATGTGAGATTCAATGCACTTGCATGAATTTTCATGAAAAAATATTGAACTTTCAAAGTTCTTTTTTTTTCTTAGTTCAGATGTGAGATTCAATGCACTTGCATGAATTTTCATGAAAAAATATTGAACTTTCAAAGTTCTTTTTTTTCTTAGTTCAGATGTGAGATTCAATGCACTTGCATGAATTTTCATGAAAAATATTGAACTTTCAAAGTTCTTTTTTTTTCTTAGTTCAGATGTGAGATTCAATGCACTTGCAGGAATTTTCATGAAAAAATATTGAATTGTCAAAGTTCTTTTTTTTTCTTAGTTCAGATGTGAGATTCAATGCACTTGCATGAATTTTCATGAAAAAATATTGAACTGTCAAAGTTCTTTTTTTTTCTTAGTTCAGATGTGAGATTCAATGCACTTGCATGAATTTTCATGAAAAAATATTGAACTTTCAAAGTTCTTTTTTTTTCTTAGTTCAGATGTGAGATTCAATGCACTTGCATGAATTTTCATGAAAAAATATTGAACTTTCAAAGTTCACTTTTTTCTTAGTTCAGATGTGAGATTCAATGCACTTGCATGAATTTTCATGAAAAAATATTGAACTGTCAAAGTTCTTTTTTTTCTTAGTTCAGATGTGAGATTCAATGCACTTGCAGAATTTTCATGAAAAAATATTGAATTGTCAAAGTTCTTTTTTTTCTTAGTTCAGATGTGAGATTCAATGCACTTGCATGAATTTTCATGAAAAAATATTGAACTTTCAAAGTTCTTTTTTTTTCTTAGTTCAGATGTGAGATTCAATGCACTTGCATGAATTTTCATGAAAAATATTGAACTTTCAAAGTTCTTTTTTTTTCTTAGTTCAGATGTGAGATTCAATGCACTTGCATGAATTTTCATGAAAAAATATTGAAATGTCAAAGTTCTTTTTTTTCTTAGTTCAGATGTGAGATTCAATGCACTTGCATGAATTTTCATGAAAAAATATTGAACTTTCAAAGTTCACTTTTTTTTCTTAGTTCAGATGTGAGATTCAATGCACTTGCATGAATTTTCATGAAAAAATATTGAACTTTCAAAGTTCTTTTTTTTCTTAGTTCAGATGTGAGATTCAATGCACTTGCATGAATTTTCATGAAAAAATATTGAACTGTCAAAGTTCTTTTTTTTTCTTAGTTCAGATGTGAGATTCAATGCACTTGCATGAATTTTCATGAAAAAATATTGAACTTTCAAAGTTCTTTTTTTTCTTAGTTCAGATGTGAGATTCAATGCACTTGCATGAATTTTCATGAAAAAATATTGAACTTTCAAAGTTCACTTTTTTCTTAGTTCAGATGTGAGATTCAATGCACTTGCATGAATTTTCATGAAAAAATATTGAACTGTCAAAGTTCTTTTTTTTTCTTAGTTCAGATGTGAGATTCAATGCACTTGCATGAATTTTCATGAAAAAATATTGAATTGTCAAAGTTCTTTTTTTTTCTTAGTTCAGATGTGAGATTCAATGCACTTGCATGAATTTTCATGAAAAAATATTGAACTTTCAAAGTTCTTTTTTTTCTTAGTTCAGATGTGAGATTCAATGCACTTGCATGAATTTTCATGAAAAAATATTGAACTTTCAAAGTTCTTTTTTTTTCTTAGTTCAGATGTGAGATTCAATGCACTTGCATGAATTTTCATGAAAAAATATTGAACTTTCAAAGTTCACTTTTTTTCTTAGTTCAGATGTGAGATTCAATGCACTTGCATGAATTTTCATGAAAAAATATTGAACTGTCAAAGTTCTTTTTTTTTCTTAGTTCAGATGTGAGATTCAATGCACTTGCAGGAATTTTCATGAAAAAATATTGAATTGTCAAAGTTCTTTTTTTTTTCTTAGTTCAGATGTGAGATTCAATGCACTTGCATGAATTTTCATGAAAAAATATTGAACTTTCAAAGTTCTTTTTTTTCTTAGTTCAGATGTGAGATTCAATGCACTTGCATGAATTTTCATGAAAAAATATTAAAGTTCACTTTTTTCTTAGTTCAGATGTGAGATTCAATGCACTTGCATGAATTTTCATGAAAAAATATTGAACTTTCAAAGTTCACTTTTTTCTTAGTTCAGATGTGAGATTCAATGCACTTGCATGAATTTTCATGAAAAAATATTGAACTTTCAAAGTTCTTTTTTTTTCTTAGTTCAGATGTGAGATTCAATGCACTTGCATGAATTTTCATGAAAAAATATTGAACTTTCAAAGTTCTTTTTTTTCTTAGTTCAGATGTGAGATTCAATGCACTTGCAGGAATTTTCATGAAAAAATATTGAACTTTCAAAGTTCTTTTTTTTCTTAGTTCAGATGTGAGATTCAATGCACTTGCATGAATTTTCATGAAAAAATATTGAACTGTCAAAGTTCTTTTTTTTCTTAGTTCAGATGTGAGATTCAATGCACTTGCATGAATTTTCATGAAAAAATATTGAACTGTCAAAGTTCTTTTTTTTCTTAGTTCAGATGTGAGATTCAATGCACTTGCATGAATTTTCATGAAAAAATATTGAACTTTCAAAGTTCTTTTTTTTCTTAGTTCAGATGTGAGATTCAATGCACTTGCAGGAATTTTCATGAAAAAATATTGAATTGTCAAAGTTCTTTTTTTTTCTTAGTTCAGATGTGAGATTCAATGCACTTGCATGAATTTTCATGAAAAAATATTGAACTTTCAAAGTTCTTTTTTTTTTAGTTCAGATGTGAGATTCAATGCACTTGCATGAATTTTCATGAAAAATATTGAACTTTCAAAGTTCACTTTTTTTCTTAGTTCAGATGTGAGATTCAATGCACTTGCATGAATTTTCATGAAAAAATATTGAACTTTCAAAGTTCTTTTTTTTCTTAGTTCAGATGTGAGATTCAATGCACTTGCATGAATTTTCATGAAAAAATATTGAACTTTCAAAGTTCTTTTTTTTCTTTAGTTCAGATGTGAGATTCAATGCACTTGCATGAATTTTCATGAAAAAATATTGAACTTTCAAAGTTCTTTTTTTTCTTAGTTCAGATGTGAGATTCAATGCACTTGCATGAATTTTCATGAAAAAATATTGAACTGTCAAAGTTCTTTTTTTTTCTTAGTTCAGATGTGAGATTCAATGCACTTGCATGAATTTTCATGAAAAAATATTGAACTTTCAAAGTTCTTTTTTTTCTTAGTTCAGATGTGAGATTCAATGCACTTGCATGAATTTTCATGAAAAAATATTGAACTTGTCAAAGTTCTTTTTTTTTCTTAGTTCAGATGTGAGATTCAATGCACTTGCATGAATTTTCATGAAAAAATATTGAAATGTCAAAGTTCTTTTTTTTTTCTTAGTTCAGATGTGAGATTCAATGCACTTGCATGAATTTTCATGAAAAAATATTGAACTTTCAAAGTTCACTTTTTTTCTTAGTTCAGATGTGAGATTCAATGCACTTGCATGAATTTTCATGAAAAAATATTGAACTTTCAAAGTTCTTTTTTTTCTTAGTTCAGATGTGAGATTCAATGCACTTGCATGAATTTTCATGAAAAAATATTGAACTGTCAAAGTTCTTTTTTTTCTTAGTTCAGATGTGAGATTCAATGCACTTGCATGAATTTTCATGAAAAAATATTGAACTTGTCAAAGTTCTTTTTTTTCTTAGTTCAGATGTGAGATTCAATGCACTTGCATGAATTTTCATGAAAAAATATTGAACTTTCAAAGTTCTTTTTTTTCTTAGTTCAGATGTGAGATTCAATGCACTTGCATGAATTTTCATGAAAAATATTAAACTTTCAAAGTTCTTTTTTTTCTTAGTTCAGATGTGAGATTCAATGCACTTGCATGAATTTTCATGAAAAAATATTGAACTTTCAAAGTTCTTTTTTTTTCTTAGTTCAGATGTGAGATTCAATGCACTTGCATGAATTTTCATGAAAAAATATTGAACTTTCAAAGTTCTTTTTTTTCTTAGTTCAGATGTGAGATTCAATGCACTTGCATGAATTTTCATGAAAAAATATTGAACTGTCAAAGTTCTTTTTTTTTCTTAGTTCAGATGTGAGATTCAATGCACTTGCATGAATTTTCATGAAAAAATATTGAACTTTCAAAGTTCACTTTTTTCTTAGTTCAGATGTGAGATTCAATGCACTTGCATGAATTTTCATGAAAAAATTGAACTTTCAAAGTTCTTTTTTTTCTTAGTTCAGATGTGAGATTCAATGCACTTGCATGAATTTTCATGAAAAAATATTGAACTTTCAAAGTTCTTTTTTTTCTTAGTTCAGATGTGAGATTCAATGCACTTGCATGAATTTTCATGAAAAAATATTGAACTTTCAAAGTTCTTTTTTTTTCTTAGTTCAGATGTGAGATTCAATGCACTTGCATGAATTTTCATGAAAAAATATTGAACTTTCAAAGTTCTTTTTTTTTCTTAGTTCAGATGTGAGATTCAATGCACTTGCAGGAATTTTCATGAAAAAATATTGAACTGTCAAAGTTCTTTTTTTTTCTTAGTTCAGATGTGAGATTCAATGCACTTGCATGAATTTTCATGAAAAAATATTGAACTGTCAAAGTTCTTTTTCTTTCTTAGTTCAGATGTGAGATTCAATGCACGAATGCATGAATTTTCATGAAAAAATATTGAACTTCAAAGTTCTTTTTTTTTCTTAGTTCAGATGTGAGATTCAATGCACTTGCAGAATTTTCATGAAAAAATATTGAACTTTCAAAGTTCACTTTTTTTTTTAGTTCAGATGTGAGATTCAATGCACTTGCATGAATTTTCATGAAAAAATATTGAACTTTCAAAGTTCTTTTTTTTTCTTAGTTCAGATGTGAGATTCAATGCACTTGCATGAATTTTCATGAAAAAATATTGAACTTTCAAAGTTCTTTTTTTTCTTAGTTCAGATGTGAGATTCAATGCACTTGCATGAATTTTCATGAAAAAATATTGAACTTTCAAAGTTCTTTTTTTCTTAGTTCAGATGTGAGATTCAATGCACTTGCATGAATTTTCATGAAAAAATATTGAACTTTCAAAGTTCTTTTTTTTTCTTAGTTCAGATGTGAGATTCAATGCACTTGCATGAATTTTCATGAAAAAATATTGAATTTCAAAGTTCTTTTTTTTTCTTAGTTCAGATGTGAGATTCAATGCACTTGCATGAATTTTCATGAAAAAATATTGAACTGTCAAAGTTCTTTTTTTTTCTTAGTTCAGATGTGAGATTCAATGCACTTGCATGAATTTTCATGAAAAAATATTGAACTTTCAAAGTTCACTTTTTTCTTAGTTCAGATGTGAGATTCAATGCACTTGCATGAATTTTCATGAAAAAATATTGAACTTTCAAAGTTCACTTTTTTCTTAGTTGAGATGTGAGATTCAATGCACTTGCAGGAATTTTCATGAAAAAATATTGAACTGTCAAAGTTCTTTTTTTTCTTAGTTCAGATGTGAGATTCAATGCACTTGCAGGAATTTTCATGAAAAAATATTGAATTGTCAAAGTTCTTTTTTTTTCTTAGTTCAGATGTGAGATTCAATGCACTTGCATGAATTTTCATGAAAAAATATTGAACTTTCAAAGTTCCTTTTTTTCTTAGTTCAGATGTGAGATTCAATGCACTTGCATGAATTTTCATGAAAAAATATTGAACTTTCAAAGTTCTTTTTTTTCTTAGTTCAGATGTGAGATTCAATGCACTTGCATGAATTTTCATGAAAAAATATTGAACTGTCAAAGTTCTTTTTTTTTCTTAGTTCAGATGTGAGATTCAATGCACTTGCATGAATTTTCATGAAAAAATATTGAACTTTCAAAGTTCTTTTTTTCTTAGTTCAGATGTGAGATTCAATGCACTTGCATGAATTTTCATGAAAAAATATTGAACTTTCAAAGTTCTTTTTTTTCTTAGTTCAGATGTGAGATTCAATGCACTTGCATGAATTTTCATGAAAAAATATTGAACTGTCAAAGTTCTTTTTTTTTCTTAGTTCAGATGTGAGATTCAATGCACTTGCATGAATTTTCATGAAAAAATATTGAACTTTCAAAGTTCTTTTTTTTCTTAGTTCAGATGTGAGATTCAATGCACTTGCATGAATTTTCATGAAAAAATATTGAACTTTCAAAGTTCTTTTTTTTCTTAGTTCAGATGTGAGATTCAATGCACTTGCATGAATTTTCATGAAAAAATATTGAACTGTCAAAGTTCTTTTTTTTCTTAGTTCAGATGTGAGATTCAATGCACTTGCATGGAATTTTCATGAAAAAATATTGAATTGTCAAAGTTCTTTTTTTTTCTTAGTTCAGATGTGAGATTCAATGCACTTGCATGAATTTTCATGAAAAAATATTGAACTTTCAAAGTTCTTTTTTTTCTTAGTTCAGATGTGAGATTCAATGCACTTGCATGAATTTTCATGAAAAATATTGAACTTTCAAAGTTCATTTTTTTCTTAGTTCAGATGTGAGATTCAATGCACTTGCATGAATTTTCATGAAAAAATATTGAACTTTCAAAGTTCACTTTTTTCTTAGTTCAGATGTGAGATTCAATGCACTTGCATGAATTTTCATGAAAAAATATTGAACTTTCAAAGTTCTTTTTTTTTCTTAGTTCAGATGTGAGATTCAATGCACTTGCATGAATTTTCATGAAAAAATATTGAACTTTCAAAGTTCTTTTTTTTTCTTAGTTCAGATGTGAGATTCAATGCACTTGCATGAATTTTCATGAAAAAATATTGAACTGTCAAAGTTCTTTTTTTTCTTAGTTCAGATGTGAGATTCAATGCACTTGCATGAATTTTCATGAAAAAATATTGAACTTTCAAAGTTCTTTTTTTTTCTTAGTTCAGATGTGAGATTCAATGCACTTGCATGAATTTTCATGAAAAATATTGAACTTTCAAAGTTCTTTTTTTTCTTAGTTCAGATGTGAGATTCAATGCACTTGCATGAATTTTCATGAAAAAATATTGAACTTTCAAAGTTCTTTTTTTTCTTAGTTCAGATGTGAGATTCAATGCACTTGCATGAATTTTCATGAAAAAATATTGAACTTTCAAAGTTCTTTTTTTTTCTTAGTTCAGATGTGAGATTCAATGCACTTGCATGAATTTTCATGAAAAAATATTGAACTGTCAAAGTTCTTTTTTTTCTTAGTTCAGATGTGAGATTCAATGCACTTGCATGAATTTTCATGAAAAAATATTGAACTGTCAAAGTTCTTTTTTTTCTTAGTTCAGATGTGAGATTCAATGCACTTGCATGAATTTTCATGAAAAAATATTGAACTGTCAAAGTTCTTTTTTTT